>JAVTVY010020439.1:0-83532 GCA_036873755.1 Hanleya hanleyi
AAGTACATACGTCAGGTTTACATACATATATACATATATATACATACATTTATAAACGAAAAACGACAGGCGCCCAATCTTAAAAAACTTCTGACTTCTGTCAAATTCACACCAAATAATCAAACGTTTTCCATATCTAAATGTGGAAAACCGACATACAAGTGCTATACAAACATTATTGTTGGGTCTACTTTTCTGATTCGCCATACGAATACAAATTTCCAGGTTAATAGCAGTATGAGCTGCAATTCACAAAATTTACTGTGTGTATGTAAAATTAACTGTATGTATGTAAAACTGTATAATTTACTGCGAGAGCTGTCTTATTCCATTCGGGTACTTGAAGACTTTTTTAGTGACCTTTTGTCAATGCAAGTATCCCCAGTTTAAGCTATTTACTTGTTAAAAGTGCACGTTGTCTGGGTTGAGCGTTTGTGCTTTTCAAATTTCTGTATTCAGTTTCAACGGTAAAAGGAACTGTGCACGTTCTCGTGTTCTGGCACATCCAGGCACCATCGAGATATGACTGAAAATATTGTTGAGAAACGACGTTAAAATTACTGTAACGATTTGGTGTAAAACTCACGAAATATAGTTGACAAAGGATCGGCCACAAGTTTTATTGTCTGTCTTTTGTCCGGGATATTACCTTTTCAATGGGAGGTCTTACACCAAAGCCTTGCCAAAATTACTCACTTCTTAAAGTACTATCTACCGGAGTATTAGTCTTTTTGGCGTGAGAATTTTAGACGCACATTTTATAAACTATATATAAATATTAATATAGGGCCTACTGGTACCGTTTTTGTCATTCGTTATATAAAGATTTGATTATTAGATTTTGACTTCATAACTCAAATATTTTGGTTTTACCAGTCGCAACCAAAACATTCTTTCTTTTTGGCGTGCGAATTTTAGACACACATTTTATAAACTATATATAAATATTAATATAGGGCCGACTGGTACCGTTTTTGTTACTCGTTATATAAAGATTTGATTATTAAATCTTGACTTCATAACTCAAATATTTTGGTTTTACCAGTCTCAACCAAAAATTTCTATTTGACCAAAATTTAGTTAGCTACCGCATTAATAAGATAGCAAATAATGTCACTGTGATATAATCCGAACTCGTTACCGGAATCACCCGATGATTTTCGATTTCTCCCGGAGGACCACGAGATATAACCCGATTTGTTTGTTTTTTTGTTTTCTTAAATGCACCAGCCACTTGTGCATTTTTGTTCGACTTGTGTTTGTGAAAGACAATAGTCTTTTCGTTAATTTCTTACACTATACGATGTGTTTTAAGGCTGCAGCATGTCTTTGTTTAACATTACTTGACCAGAACAAACATATGAGCCCCAAATAGTGGTAGGGGTGCCCCTAATAGCGGAAGTTGTAATTTCGCTCTAATATTTTCCATACGCCTGACCTTAGCGCAATTGGCTTCAGCACGGACACCGTCGAAACGAGTCATTCGGATAAAGCGATCAGACTCTTCAAGTCTCTTCAGTGTTGGCATCACCATTTCACCCTCATCATCTAAGCGATCCTCTAGATTTTGTGTGGCAACTTCTCCGATATATTCTGTTTTTAGTTGTATAATTCAATGGTAGATAATGCTTGATTTGGAATTGTATTGAAGATTGTGATATCCAGGTTTGTTCTAAACAGAGTGTGAACGTTTGTGGATGCAAAAAGGCCACGTTAAGTAGCAAAGTTACGAGATGATCGTAGGAGAGATTATGTTTTAATATGTATTTACTCTTTTATTTAGAGGACAATAAATACACTATGCGTTTGGATATGGATCTATTAAAATGAAGAATCCAGCTTCCATTAGCTACTAGAATGGCGTCTTTATACAATCGCTTTAAAGCTACATATGTAATGTTTCTCCGTTGTGACATGTTGTTTGGCTTTCTTTGTATGGTTCACTAAGGTCTGACATGTGACTTGAACCATATACACACTAGATTATCCAGAAATACGATTCCGGAACCTTTGTAATTGTTTATTCCTCGTGATGTTAGAAATTGTTGCCTTGGTAAAATCGATTTGTAAACTTTACTCAAAGACAACACACGTAATTTTATTGATTAACTGTCCAGAGCTTTGAAATGACGATGATAAAGAAATGTTCCAACATTGTCATTTAATAGGAAGAAGATTTGCTATTCAGCATTTTGCTCTTCTCCATGGAGATAAGATACCGCTTTTTCCTGTTCGTGTGTATTTAAGCCGTACGACATTGGGCATTATAGGTTTTCCTGAATATTCTTGCATTTACCATGTTTACCCCTTGTGAGGCGTTTACTCCATCAAACGTCCACGATGCTCATCCATTAACATCAGATTAGTTGTTTGAGCCGATCTTTTATCACAGCTCCCGAGCTAGCTTATCTAATTCCGCTTAATCCGGTGCTAGGGGCCGTGCGTATACTTCATAGTCTACTAAGGCTACATTCGCGAATCCACCGAATTCTCGAGTCTGAATGTTAGGTGTCGACGAATGCTTTCCTGTTGAGTCATATGGTTGCGTTTTAGTCGCCAGGCGTCGTCAATTTTTCCCACCTCTTGCATATCGCTCCAATTCACATCACTACAATACCTTCTTCTGTATTTAAAATATGACAGACAATCGTTATATACCGATCACACGTTAAGAGAGGAAATGTCGTCGTTCTTGGACTGGATGCAATTGACTTTTATCAGTTTCCGATACCGGTGCATCAGGGAAAAGATGAAACTACAATGAGACATTCAATAACTTCGTATTTCTTCTCAATAAAATGTCGTCGATAATGGCATTGGCTGCTCCCCCAACCTCGACAAATCTATAAAAAGCAATCAAACCCAGGCAGATACAGCCGTACCGTGTTACATAATGGTGAGTTGTGTGCCTCTCCTGCGAGGAACATTCCTGGTTATTACGGTTAGTTATGCTTTCGAATTTCGATACCGGCAGTTGCGTTCAACATCTATTAAGGGATTTGATGACAAACTTATATCCGAATTTCCCCTTGTAATAATCAACGGTAATGCCGTCGATTGCCAAATGCGATGCTTGTGGGATGACGAATGCATGTCGTTCTTTCATAACCGTATTACGGGGCTTTGTCAGATTCATGGTGTAGTTTTCTTTAACCCAGATGACGGCCAGTTGTCTCCAGGAAGTCGATATTACATACAAGTCCAAGGTATGTATTATAATCCGTCTCAGAGTTCATGGGCCTTCCATGTTCAAATTACATATGTAAGAGGGTAATTTCCAAAAGCTAGCGGTCAATGAACGAATAATACATGATAGAGTTTGATTCAGCTGAGTGCGCCTTATTTGTGCCTACTGGACTTCTTTTACGCAAAATTCGGAGTGATTCCTGCAAGTGCGAGTCTTCTGCACTGTGCACAAACATTCACTCTGGTCCTATTGCTAAATTGTGTCAACTAGGACTAAACTTCTTCATGAAATGCTAGACAAATTTGACCATTTCCTGCGCCTAAATTTCCCCCCTCAAATTCATTTTAATCCTATTTAACGAAAAAATTCATCACTGTTTTCTCACTATTCTGAACACCAGAATTATCATCCCAAGCAAAATATCCAGACAATATTTTCGCTGGACTCATAACAATATGCAACATAACTTTTTTCTCAGGTATGCATTTTATTAGGTCCTCGGAACAAATTACTAAAAGTCTACCAAAATCTATTAGGTAGAGATGCGACTTTTTTTAAGATACCACTCTGGCAACCATTAATGATCCATCGCAACTGTGTGTAAAATAACTTTGTTGATTAAAGATGAATAATTATGCAGATCCTACTATTTAATAACCAAGCAAATAATACTCTTGATTAAAGGCTAAATTGATATTCTACCATGAACAGAAATTAACATAATGGTCAACTTGACGGTGTAACATTTGTTTCGCTCCGCATTCTCCATGACTCGGTCGTTTTACAACTCCAGTCATCGAAGATGCATTGGGTCAGCTCTCCTAATCCAACCGGAGAATGCAGAACGCAAGAGAGATTGAGGGAACGTTTGGTTATCAGTCGAAACAGCCTTTTTTTTGGTGCGAAAAATTAATCTCTTTCTTCAAGGGAAGATCTAGGTATTCAACTAGTATACATTCCGACGTTTGGTCCACGTAGGAAGTATAAAATCAATGTCATTTGGAATACATCATAGTAATAGAGATCAAAGTTATGGCAGAAAATTTAAAATAAATGTTATGGTATAAAATGTTTAAAAAGTGTAACTCGAGGATTGTTCGGCTTGACAGTAATGGGAATGCCTTTGTTTGCGTCAATTCGTTCGTTATTACATACAAGTCCAAGGTATGTATTATAATCCGTCTCAGAGTTCATGGGCCTTCCATGTTCAAATTACATATGTAAGAGGGTAATTTCCAAAAGCTAGCGGTCAATGAACGAATAATACATGATAGAGTTTGATTCAGCTGAGTGCGCCTTATTTGTGCCTACTGGACTTCTTTTACGCAAAATTCGGAGTGATTCCTGCAAGTGCGAGTCTTCTGCACTGTGCACAAACATTCACACTGGTCGTATTGCTAAACTGTGTCCTCTACGGCTGAACTTCTTCATGAAATCCTAGACAAATTTGACCATTTCCTGCGCCTTAATTTCCCCCCTCAAATTCATTTTATTCCTATTTAGCGAAAAAATTCATCACAGTTTTCTCACTATTCTGGACACCAGAATTATCATCCCAAGTAAAATATCCAGACAATCTAGCTGATATTTTCGCTGGACTCGCTGGACTTTTTCACAGGTATGCATTTCTAATAGGTCATCGGAACATAATACTAAAAGACTCTTTTTAAGATACTGCTCTGGCAACCATCAATAATCCATCGCAATTGTGTGTAAGATAACTTTGTTGGTTGAAGAAGAATAATTATGCTGATCCTACTATTCAGTTACCAAGCAAACAATACTCTTGATTAGAGGCTAAATTGAAATTATACCATGAACAGTCACTGTGGATTTCATTGAGTCAGCTCTCCTAATCCCACTGGATAATGCGGAACGCAAGAGATATTGAAGAACGTTTGGTTATCAGTCGAAACAGCCTTTTTGTGATGCGAAAAATTAATCTCTTTCTTCAAGGGAAGATCTAAGTTTTCAACCCGTAATACATCCCGACGTTTGTTCCACGTAGAAAGTATAAAATCGATGTCATTTGGAATACATCATAGTAATAGAGATCAAAGTTATGGTAGAAAATTTTAAATAAATGTTATGGTAGATAATTTAAAAAAAGGGTGACTCGAGAAATGTTCGGTTTGACAGTAATAAGAATGCCTTTGTATGAGTCAATGATGAGAGAAAAAATGTCGTAGCAAAATCGATTTGAAAAATTTAAATATATATATTAATTTTCACAATTTATTGAATATATACGTAGGAATATACCATCCAGTATCCCAAAGGCAATGCAACTGTGCACAATACCAATGAACTTTTAACTCCACTGGGACCGAACGTGAGATGTACGCATCTGTAATCAATAAAAAGATAATCCGTGATATCAAAGGTAGATCCCGGTAGGTGGGGCAACTTCCAATCGAAAAGATGGACGGTTGTTACGCTATAAAATTAAAGCAAATACATGTTTTGGTGGTGTATTTTTCAGATTCCTGTCCATCAGAGCTTGGTTATATCTACAATCGCGCCCTCAACTTTTGTTACAAAATACATTATTTCAACCCGAGTAGTCCCACTGAGGCCCGTCAGGTGTGCCAAGATGAAGGTGGAACACTGGTTATCCTAGATACGATGGAGAAAATCGCCCACATCGGCTGGACCATCAGGTCCTCAACTTGTGAGTACCATTCTGCGCCTAGTTCCGCGATAGCTTGTAATATGAACATTATGTCCAATACATGCTCTAAAATAAACAAATCAGTGAGATTTTAACTGACAGTGTTGGTGCGCTGATTACATATTGTGAATATCTGTTCAATATCTGCCTTTGAAACATCCCTTTTAGTAAGGGTAGCCAAAAGCGACAAAAGGGCATAACCATCAAGTTGCTCAAAAATGCTTTTTGCGTGTTTTTTTTTTCGTTTTTTTTTTCTTTTGTTTGTATGTTTGTTTGTATTTTTTGCTTCAAATGATAGCTGAGCATGTGTATATTCATATTCCGACGTGTGTAACCGTGCTACCGTGGAACCATTGGGACATTTATTCTAAGTCACCCTTTTAGGTTGAAATATTTTAATTAGAACGAAGTTGGAACACAATATAAACCTATCAATTTTGATAAAAAATTGAACCTAGTGTTGTACAAAAATGCTTGTATAAATGTTGAAATTTGCGTGGCCATTTGGATGTCATTTTGAGGTCGCCTTGGGTCATACAATCTGATTTCGAATATTCTACTTTGGTCCACTAAATGGCTAAATTACCGCACATTTATTTGTTCAGGGTACCGGGATTCCAGCTAGCCTAATTACTAGACACTTCTACCATTTATACACTATACATGCCTCTTAGTTACAATACATCATTTCTCTCAATGTAATTGACCATGCCACACACGAAATTATTTTCGATAACCAGTGAATCCGGAGGTCTCTCCTCGTCTTTCTTGTCACCAGCAAAATACCATAGAACAGAAATAATGAGAATGTCGGGAAAGTTGTGCTTCAGATACATGGAAGTGAGAAAGGCTTAACTTTTCAGACCATGTTAATTTGTTTCATCCTATATTTCCTCGTTACAAATGAACAAAATAATTGACAATAATAATAATAATTGAGACATATGGTGAATTGGGCTTTCTAAAACTTCACAGAACTCCACAACATTGCTGCGGAATAGAGGGGATTGTTTAGCCTTCAGTGAGCCGTAGATAATATCTTTTGCAGATATGACATGATAGACGAGATGATATTAGAAGAGACATGCTTAAAATAAATCCTGCTTCACTCATATAGCAATATCTAAGTATAACGCAACTAATTAATAATACTTTGTAGGTGGCCTTGTGAAAAAGTTATCCAAAGGGATATAAATGTATAAGAATGACCTGGCTAGTGATTGGTTAATACGTGGAGATCAGTCTGCTAGTTGGAAAACAGGTGATACTTTCGTAATTGATATTTTCAGTGTCACTTAAATCGAGACTATTTTCAACGTTCTATTGATATTTTGTTGTCCTTTTTTCTGATGCCATTCTGTGTGGACTTGTTTAAAGATGGCCACGTCCATGAGAATCTGTGTTTTTCCAATAATTGCTAGACTAAGTCAACAATGTTCCATATGGCACAGGCGATAACACATATCGAGATTTCATTATGGTGTGCATTTACTGCTGGCACGCATTCAGCAAAGTTACTCCTCGTGGTTGTGGGGATATTTAATCCATCTGGAGATTGGGGGATATTTAGTTCATGGTAAACTCCAGACAAAGAGATTTATCCTTACATTTAGGATGTTATACATTGCTCAGAGATATGCTTATGCGATTCTGGAGTTTCATGGTGTTATATTTTAATTTATATCTATAAAATCATAGAATATCTTATAACAGCTGACAAGCTGGCATTAGTTCTTCTTGGTCGTATGTTGTCCATGGGGTACAAGTAGCGTTACAATTTTGCCAGCTATATTTTTAAATTTTCCAATTTGTTAAAATATTTATTTTGACAAGGATCACACATAGTCGCTCAATATTTCAATGTTGATCTCACATAAATTTATTGAGAATATCTACATAATAACCTGCTGTTAAATATTATCCCCATCATCTCACGATGACCACCGTAGTATAATGAGCCGAATAATCCAAGAGATTTCTTTCGTCATTGGATGGGCATAGGGCGTTAGAATGAACGAAAAAAAATATACTGATTATGGCAAAATCAATATTATTTAGAGATACAGTGCAATTTAGAATTGGGTATTTTGTCACCAGATGAGACTTTAAGCCATGTGACTTTAGATATTCATATTGAGCATTGTCGTCAGGTGTCATTCTCATGAAGTTATTTCTATAATATGTAATAGTGAGCATGAGATATGCCAGCTCGTTAATGAGACCCAATGTGACCGTAAATCATCCTACAATGAGCTAGAATGATACAATATTCATTTTAACATTTATTTGATCATTATGTATGTCATTAGCTTCAATCTGATATCCTACATCAAAGGTTTATATTTTGTTTCAAGGTTGACCTGATTATGAGATATGAAGCTAATAGAGGCGCGGCCTAGAAAAAAATTCCCCGTCGATTTCTTTCAAAATATATCGTATTTGTACAAAAACAATTGCGGTTCCTTTGGTTGACTATCTGGCTATTCATTGATAATTGAATATGGATGCTGTACCGCAATGATTTGACGATTTTTAGCTGTAATCGTGCATTTTGACCATTCTTATGTTTTGTAGTTCCTGCCACCGAATTTCCCGGGTTTCTGATTGGTGCAACCGCTGAGGGTTATGCGGCTGGTGACTGGCACTGGCCTGACGGTCGCGAAGTCGACCAAATTATTTGGAATTGGTGTCCGGGAAGGCCAAGTCCAACTTCCATCAGGGTTGACATTGCTATGGAGCCAAAAGACGGTTATCCTCCTGCCTGTATGAAAGATGCTCGAACAGGCGTCAAACCCTTCGTTTGTGAACGACAGATGTAGCATGGCGCATTTTCAACATTACCGGACGACCCAACAAAAGAGGGCTAGCCGGTCAATGACGTCATCAAAAATACCGTACCTTTGACACTTGACAGCAAAAATAGTGTATTGGTGCAGACATTATTGGAAACGGGCCCAACTGTATGTGATATTTACTTTACTTTTTATTTACTTCAATTTGGACTGATCAAGCATTCTAGCGCGTCTGTATTGACTGTTGCCGCAAAACAATTGAGGATCGTTTACCCCATAAACATCGCTATTTGTGCTTTACGAAGAAGGTATATTCCTGAAAATAATTTGCTAGAATACATCAATTTACCTCTTAATTGATATTTATTTGTCTGAACTCGATGGTCTGCCTTTCACATCAGTATCAGAGTCACCATTTCTTTCTTCAAACTCATATCAACAATGTAACCAGTGGGTCATTTAGCCAGCCAATCACACTAGTCCAGTCATTTACGAATTCAACACTCGAAGTTTCTCGAGTCTTTTTATATAGTCTTCTTATCCGGGAAATTTTCTGTGCTTGAATTGTATAGTTTATATCAGGAACTCAACCATTTCTGCCAAATTTAAAGTGAATACAAGCACTAGCATTTTGAAGGACCCTGTTTCCAGTCGATGAGCCATTTTGTTTTATATTTAATATCGGAGTATTTTTTTTAACCAATCGAAGTAATCCTAGTTTTATCAGCGTTCATTTTCAAACCTGAATTTTTTTCAGAGATCTCCAAAGTTCCGAGGCATGCGTATAAACTCTTCTGAGCACCATCTAAAAATTTGGTTTATCATCAGCGTATTGTGATAATATAAATTCATGATCTCCTACTTTAATTCCACTAATGTTTCTATTGGTTCTGAGCATAATTGAAAGAATTTCAGCACACAACAACAAGAGGTAAGGTGAGAGGGGCTCTCCCTGACGACAGCCACGGGTAATCTCCGAGGAATCAGAAGCATGCCCATTGACAATTACATACGACTGTGCATTGTTATATATAAGCTTTATTCACGTTTGAATAGACGGATCGAAATTAAATAGTGCTATTGTTTGATGCAAGTATGCCCAATCCACGGAATCAAAGGCTTTTTTTAAAGTCAAGCAGTAATAGCATTCCAGGCAGATGGTGATTCTCGGTATATTGCGTTAAATCGTATGCTAATCTTGTGTTTTCGCCAATATAACTTCCGGGTATAAAACCGTTTTGATCTTCGCTTATAAGACGGGGTAAATACCTTTTAATTCTTTGTGTCATTGCTGCAGCCCCGATTTTGTAAGAAATATTAAGAAGAGTGAGGGGTCTCCAGTTCTTCAGGAATTGCTTTGGTTGCCCACTTTCGGGAAACATGTAATGACTCCTTGTCTCCGTGTTAGTGATAGAGAATCATTATTATACGCATAATTCAATGCATTTAATAAATATTTATTCAAAAACAAAAATGAAAAATTCTGCTGTGTAGCCATCCGATCCTGAGCTTTTTTCGTTCTTTATCTTTTTTAATCGCCCAGTTAATTAATTTTTTAATATAATTTCGATGCTCCAGCGTCAAACAATATTTAGTCGGTTTTTCACAATATTCTACCCAATTCGCTTTTGTACCAGTAAACGCTATATAGACGATCTTCTCGCTGTAGATAATCGCTATATAAATGACGCAGTGAAGAATATATATCCACCTTCACTGGATTTGAAGGAAACTACAGATAACTTTACAGGCACATCATATTTAGACCCTTATCTCTATAAAAATGAAGCGTGTCTACAATTTCGACATCGTAAACTATTCCTTTCTGGACAGCAATATTGCAGTGGGACTGCATATGGCGTATACATATCTCGCCCAGTAGCATTAGCTAGATCCTGTGTTAAATGTGACGATTTTAATCATCGTCACAAAACATTGTTGCAGAAACTTATAAAACAGGGCTATACCACCAAGCGCCGCCACTCAAAGCTTCTTAAATTTTGCGATACATATCGCATGCTGATAACAAAATACAAGAGTAGCGTGCAAGATCTATGGCGTTGCCTTTCGTAACTTGTGTCTAATTACGCTAAACCCGGGGCTGGGAGCCGTATGAACCAATGTACTTCAAGATCATCATGGTGCTCATATGAACAGGCACAATCAAAGCGTGTCTGAGATACATCATTCTCTAGATGACGACTTTACAACGAATATTATGGATTAAGAATACTGATCAGCGATACTGATTTGTTATTTTTGGAACATTATGACGTCTTGCCGGCATCATTGAAAATTGTTGACCATTTCTCTCTTGCAGGAACCTAGCCTATGTTTATGTATACTATGCTTGTCTTTTTGAATTTGGACCTAGTACTGTTGAATGGAATATGGAATAGGTCTTTGGATTATGGACGCGGATATTCTTGGATTATGGACGCGGATATTCTTCAATGGGCGACGACTGAATTATGAATGGCGGACCAGACGCTTATAATTATATCATCAACCTTATTTTTATTGATCTTTTCAAATTCAACTCTTATAGATCTTATCTCTTGCAGTGTTATTCTCTTTATCTAGTTTTTCCTCTAAGTTTTGTAATTCAGCCGAAAGTTCGGTTTACTTAACCGTTGTCGTTTTTTATTAGTCTTGCCCCTATTTTTTTATCATAACTTGAAATAACAATTGATCTTTAATAGTATAGCGCTTCTGTAAATTATCACCCTCCAACCTTATATTTCCAGAACCCTTTTCCTCTTTGAAGATTTTCAAATTTTAAGGATATACTAATCAATGAATGATCTGTTCGGTAACTTGGATGAATATTTGTATTACGCACACAATGCAGTATATCATGGGATATTAGGAAAAAGTTTGGCCGTGCTTGTTTGATTGGGGCGGGCTGCCGCCAGGTATACCTCTTCATCTTCGGATAAAATGCTCTCCATGGATCCACTAAATCTAAAATTTCCAAGCCTTCACAAAATTTAGGCCAGATTTTGGATGATTAATATTAGAATAATTTTGAGTGAAGTTAGCGGATCTTGGACCAAATTCCAAACTCCACAAATAATAACATGTTGACTATTCCACTTTTCTGTCGCTGATTGAATACGCTCAAAGAAATTGGGACCCTCTTCATTGGGGGCATATATGAAAACAACAGTGAATGTCAAATCTGGAGCTTTAATTTCCAACATCAAATAATTGACTCTTTTGCTATCTTTTCTCGCCCTCAGGACTTAAACTCAAAATTGTTTCTAAACAGGATAGCGTTACTAGTAAATGGTCTGATGTAGGTTTTATAGCCCCATTCTAACTGTACTATCTGTCGCATTTTGCGCGAAAAATGCACGTCCTCCAAACAATAAATCGAATATTTTAGATCTTGTAAATGACGGAATATATCCGTTCGTTTTTGTTCGTTATTCAACCCTCGGCAGTTAACAGAGCCTACTGTTATTTCAGATTCAGATGCCATTTAATGAAGATAGATAGCTTTTGTATCTGGTTTTGATTACAAGATTTTGTATTGTGAAAAGCTGACATGCGTATGAACAATTAAAGAAAATATCAAACGTATTTCCACTATTATAGTATGCCATCTTGTTTCGGATGATTGTGTGTATGCCTTCATATGTATTTTAATTATTATAGTATGCCATCGTGTTTCGGGTGATTGTGTATATGCCTTTATATGTTGACTTCACTTGTATGAGAAACATAAGTAAATAAATAACAATGAACCCTTTTTTACGCATTTTGCTGTGGGTTATATCTTGCCGTTGCTTTGTCGGAATCGCTAGATACCTAATCTATAAATTATCAATATATATGGCTATTAACAAAGTAAGAGATCCCATCTTCTCCAGAGAAACATAAATACTTCCACATACAAGAATTTAGGAATCAAATGCAATGTTCGTTAAAATTGTTTTAATGTTTGAACTATAAAACATAGTTAGCAGTTAATTTCATAATACCGTATAGGAAAGGTCAATATACAACTCATGCGTGAAACTTCTGTTAGTTAATAAGACCACAGAGAAATATACTGAGTGCACACCAAACGTGGGCCCTGTATCTTCCCTTTTGTATGTACAAATATCATTCAAATTATAAGTATCATATTTACATATGTTTTACCCTTTTAAAATGCTCATGAAAATGCCCAAAACAGGCAAAATTATTCAAACGTCCGCCGACGCTGTTTTTATGTATACTTTTGTTTGTGAGCTTGCAGCGTTTGTGAGCTTCCGCAATACAAAACGCGGATCTTTCCCATTTATAAAACAGATTTCGTGTAGAATCGAAGCAAATGTTTGATTCACAATCGAAACCGCAAAATGATTTTTCTCGGATCAACCCAACAACTTCTTTGGCTATATCCAGATTATTAAATCCAGTGGGTACTTACATTCATTCCGGGACTTCAATTAAAAGTCAAAGACTAGTATTATATGATCAAAAACACATGACCGAACCTACTCATTTTTGTAAGAATATTGGAGGCTATTTCTTCAATATAATCACAGTACATACAGCTGATATATCGGGAGAAATATATGTATCTCTGGGTTGTGGGCGCGAAGCAATTGCAATTGGTTTTTGATACAAATTAACAATTCAAAAAGTTTCTAAACCTTTAATAATTCCATCCAAATAGAGTATTTATGTCAAAACGAAATTAATAGGAACAATATTTCAAGTTCATTGCGCATTGTGCCCGTTTTATTTCATATCACACAACGGGCTAAATTCCAAAAGAAGTATGTACATAACATATATAGATATACATAATAACACATTATAATCCATAACAGGTTTCCATGAGCCCAATGATATCATGCTCAGACTCTGCCTCAGTAAACTCAGATATAATACCACGAAACATTACATTTGAATTCAGTCCTATCCCCTGCTGATTTGAAACTATATTTGTTAGCCAATCAGGTGGCTAAAATTTCAAATCACGCCAACAGTAATTATACGCGATAGCACGTGGGCTAATATATAAACATTAGTCCTGATAGTCCGTGGGCTGAGTAGGCCCACCTTGTACTTTCACTTACTTCCGAGTTCATGATTTTTTAGTACTTTGGAATGTGCCGAAGAAAAAATATATGTTAACACGCGAGATATTGGGATGAACTGGCAGATCAGAGAAGTTAAAAATTGCACCTAGCGCCTTTATTTTGCGCTCACGGTAAGGGGGTGGGGTTGCCAAAATGTTCCTAACTTTTTTATTTGTTGTCCAATTGATTGAAATGAGGTATCTTTTTGTTCAGCATAAATGGAAAAATTAGTCCAAAACAGCAAACGTTCTAATATTTCAATATTATGACGTCAGTAGGGGGCCATCTCCAAATTTCACGAAAAAAATGTCAAAATTGACTAACTAGAAGCAATACTGATAACTAGTCATATTTCTGCAACATTATCTATGTAACCTGGTTTAATATGTTGTTTTCATTTGTATTTTGTGCTTCAATACATTGAAATATTTCCAATGTTATAAAATAGCACTAACATGGATAACTAACTTAGCACTATGTTACTTATGCAATGAATAGCAGGGGTGAGGTTGCTAAAATGTTCTTAACTTTTATATTTGTTGTCCAATTGATTGCAATGAGGTATCTTTTTATTCAGCATAAACGGAGGAATTAGTCCAAAACAGCAAACGTTCTAATATTTCAATATTATGACGTCAGTAGGGGGCCATCTCCAAATTTCACGAAAAAAAATGTCAAAATTGACTAACTACAAGCAATACTGGTAACTAATCATATTTCTGCAACATTATCTCTGTAACCTTTTTTATTTGTTGTCCAATTGATTGAAATGAGGTATCTTTTTATTCAACATGAGCCGGAGAATCAGGCCAATATAGTAAACTTCTAATATTTACTTATTGTGACGTCATTAAGGGGTCATCTACAATTTTCATATGAAATCGTATTTTACCAAAATTGTTACCTAAAATGGTTCAAATGATTCTTTTTGGTTAGCCGAACACATGCAGGATACAAATATATTTGCTAGTAAGCGCTGAAGTAACAATCAACATAAATATGCAAAGTAGAATATCGAGATGTATTTATTTGAAAAGTTCGTTCGTTTTCTTTATGGGGGTGAAGTTATCTAAATGGTTATAACTTTTTTATTCCTTGTCCAATTGAGTGAAATGAGGTATTATATATGTGACATAAACTGCAATACTGGATATTAACAATGGTGCGCAGGGGTCAAAGAACACTTCCGGTCACGAGACCGGAAGTTGTCGCAAGACAGGTAGCGCCCCTTGTCGGAAATAGGTCAATAAGAACCAATTTAGCCTGGCAATGGTCAAAAGAGCCAATTTAGCCGTTACACCATGTCAATGATTAAAGGTTATTTCCGGTCACGTGACAGTAATCATGGAAAACCCGGATGCAAGATGAGGACCCGGATGTAAGTCCACAGTACCCGGATGGAAGACAGAGGAACGACGAGAAAAATCCACTGGGAAACCCGGATGTTGACAAGGTCCGAGATGTAAAATCCACTGCCCACACACACACACACACACACACACACACACACACGCGCGCGCAATGTGGCTCAGTCGTACACCAGTACATCTCAGTCCTCGACTTGGGGGTAGTTGAACTTAGTGTGCTAAAAATAGATTACCAGCTAGCGTGCCATAAAAGGAAAGCGGCCTGGCCGTTTCATCAGACACTCTGAGACAGCGGGAACTCCCACCCATCGCTTACTCAGCCCACGGACTATAACTGGACTGTCATGCATTATACCATATCTTTGATGTATTATACCTTATCTGTGCT
The DNA here is from genome assembly GCA_036873755.1 of Hanleya hanleyi. Taxonomy (NCBI): domain Eukaryota; kingdom Metazoa; phylum Mollusca; class Polyplacophora; order Lepidopleurida; family Hanleyidae; genus Hanleya; species Hanleya hanleyi. The sequence continues at coordinate 15,484 of JAVTVY010020439.1, forward strand.
GTATTATAATCGGAGAGGTATCAATGTGAAGCACTCGTGGCCCCGATTGGAGGGGCTGGGTCGTGGAAATGACATCATTCTGCACATGTGCAGTTGTGGAGTAGCAGTAAAAGGGAAGTTGCGGAAATGTGCAAGAGCACTATATCACATCGGGGTATATATTTCATCCAAGTATAGCGGATAGCGGTTGTCCTGAATAACAACAAGTTCAGCAATGTTTATACAGTTTATCATCCCCAATGTTACATCATACCCAGGCTGGGGGAGCCGCCCTGGGAATGCTTAGTATGTTCACAACAAAACAAATTGAAATATCAAACACCATGTTTTATTATTTAACGCACCATCACATTAGGTACAAGTGTTTACTGAGCTCAAGTCAATGATAAGCATGTAGACGTAGAGAGTATATATGGCATGTTAGGCTATTCATCAGTGCACGGGTGACGCATTCTGCCGAGAGAGTTGACCAGTTCTCTCCCCCGAAGAATGTGACATTGGTGACCCTCTCCACTGTCCTCTTGGTGTTGGGGCGTTGGCGTTGTGCCCATTCCAGGGGATCCACGGTGTCCAGTTTCTCCAGCATCGTCTCTAGCGACGCCCGGCAAATGATGGTGAAAGGATGGTCGTACACTTGGTTGTTAGCACTGGAATAGAAATAGCGCAGTTGATGATCCATCATCTTATGACGTATAAGATTTACCCGAAAGCGACATTTATTTTGAAGGCTGTACGTTGGTCATAGAAGATGGCTTCCTACGTAGACGGGCGAGGTCGGTCAGTCGGAAATTGTAGATATCTTGAATAGGGCGATGACGGTGGAAACAGTGCCGTGTCATGGGCCAATGGCGCTGATAGATGTCACTCACTGGATGGGCGTCCTATAAGAGATCGCTAGAAACATTTATAGGCTCGTCCGCGAAGTGTACTTTGCTCTCCATGTCATACAAAATCTGGCCCACGGTCTTGTCGTCGGAATTTGCCTATTGAATTAGGGCGACTTCATCATCATTATCGGCCCTCGTGAGATGGGTGGGAGTTCCCGCTCTCTGAGAGTGTCTGATGAAACGGCCAGGCCGTTTCCCTTTTATAGCACGCTAGCTGCTGATCTATTTTTAGCACACTCAGTTCAACTACCCCTAAGTCGAGGACCGAGATGTACGGTGTACGACTGAGCCGCATTGCGTGTGTGTGTGTGTGTGTGCAGTGGATTTTACACTCCGGACCTTGTCAACATCCGGGTGTCCCAGTGGGTTTTCCCCGTCGTTCCTCTGTCTTCCATCCGGGTACTGTGGTTTTACATCCGGGTCCTCATCTTACATCCGGGTTTTTCCATGTTTACTGTCACGTGACTGGAAATGATCTTTAACCATTGACATGATGTAAAGGCTAAATTGACTCTTTTGACCATTGCCAGGCTAAATTGGTTCTTATTGAACTACTTCCGACAAGGGGCGCCACCTGTCGTGTGACAACTTCCAGTTCCGGTCACGTGACCGGAAGTGTCCTTTGACCCCTGCGCACCATTGTTAATATCCGGTATCGCAGTTTATGTTGCATATATAATACATCATTTCAAACAATTGGACAAGAAATAAAAAAGTTATAACCATTTAGGTAACTTCGCCCATACAGAAAACGAACGAACTTTTCAAATAAATAAATCTTGATATTCTACTTTGCATATTTATGTTGAATGTTACTTCAGCGCTTGCTAGTAAATATATTTGTACGGTATCCTGCATGTGTTCGGCTAACCAAAAAAGATCCATTTGAACCATTTTAGGTAACAATTTTGGTAAAATACGATTTCATATGAAAATTGTAGATGACCGCTTAGTGACGTCACAATAAGTAAATATTAGAAGTTTACTATATTGGCCTGATTCTCCGGCTCATGTTGAATAAAAATATACTTCATTTCAATCAATTGGGCAACAAATAATAAAGGTTATATAGATAATGTTGCAGAAATATGACCAGTTACCAATATTGCTTGTAGTTAGTCAATTGACATTTTTTTCGTGAAATTTGGAGATGGCCCCCTACTGACGTCATAATATTGAAATATTAGAACGTTTGCTGTTTTGGGCTAATTCCTCCGTTTATGGTGAATAAAAAGATACCTCATTGCAATCAATTGGACAACAAATAAAAAGGTTAAGAACATTTTAGCAACCTCACCCCTATTATTCATTGCATAAGTAACATAGTGCTAAGTTATTTATCCATGTTAGTGCTAGTTTACAACATTGGAAATATTTCAATGTATTGAAGCACAAAATACAAATGAAAACAACATATTAAACCAGATTACATAGATAATGTTGCAGAAATAGGACCAATTATCAGTATTGCTTGTAGTTAGTCAATTTTGACATTTTTTTCGTGAAATTTGGAGATGGCCCCCTACTGACGTCAAAAAGTTGAAATATTAGAATGTTTGCTGTTTTGGAGTGATTCCTCCATTTATGCTGAACAAAAAGATACCTCATTTCAATCAATTGGACAACAAATAAAAAAGTTAGGAACATTTTAGCAACCCCACCCCCTTACCGTGAGCACAAAATAAAGGCGTTAGGTGCAATTTTTAACTTCTCTGATCTGCCAGTTCATCCCAATATCTCGCGTGTTAACATATATTTTCTTCTTCAGCACATTCCAAAGTACTAAAAAATCATAGTTTCGGAGAGTGGTGGGGGGGATGCAAGGTGGGCCTACTCAGCCCACGGACTATGAAACTGTATCCAAATATGGCATCATTTCCAGACAGCATGCGTGGAAAACCGTAAAGATCAAACAGTTTTGTGCCGTGCGAAGATGTTTATCTCCGTGAACTAAACCTCAACCATTGTCAGAGAAAAAAGGTAAAAATTGTCGGGATTGGCTTATAAGGGATCTCGTAGAATATCTATGGTTGGCCATCCCTGCCAGAATTAGTCATTTAGAGGCTGCCTCTAAATAATATATACCATGGTATAAAATGCCAAGCCTGCCATAATTCGTATTTAGAGGCTGCCTCTAATTATTTTGTACCACGGTATAAAATGCCGAGCCTGCCATAATTCCTATTTAGAGGATGCCTCTAAATCGCCAAGACTGCCACAATTCGTATTTAGAGGCTGCCTGTAAATAATATATACCATGGTATAAAATGCCGAGCCTGCCATAATTCGTATTTAGAGGCTGCCTCTAATTATTTTGTACCATGGTATAAAATCGCCAAGCCTGCCATAATTCCTATTTAGAGGATGCCTCTAATTCATTTTAGCCGTAAGTCATAAACAACTCGATGTCATATCAAGAATATTAAATTTGACCAATGAGTAAACTTGTAACAAGCGTAGAGATATGGCACCAAATTTGTGAAAGCGCATATCATTGGTGGAAGTAATAAGAAGGCGAAAATTTACGACTTGCGGCTAAAATGAATTAGAGGCATCGTCTAAATAGGAATTATGGCAGGCTTGGCGATTTTATACCATGGTACAAAATAATTAGAGGCAGCCTCCAAATACGAATTATGGCAGGCTTGGCGATTTACAGGCATCCTCTAAATAGGAATTATGGCAGGCTTGGCGATTTTATACCATGGTACAAAATAATTAGAGGCAGCCTCTAAATACGAATTATGGCAGGCTTGGCATTTTATACCATGGTATATATTATTTAGAGGCAGCCTCTAAATGACGAATTCTGGCAGGGATGGCCAACCATAAATATCGGCGAACATTTCACACGGAGTTTCCATAGCGTTACGTCTAGATGGTATTCCCCTGATTCACCATCTTGGTTTACCTAGGAATATTCATTGAACGTGGTGATGCTATTGATTTGACTTTACAAACACACAATTCCCGACAAGGCGTGAAAGTATTTGTAACTTATCCGACAATAACTCATTCATTGACTGCCCCATTCCTGCCATCCCCGAGCTTAATGAAATTCCAGACATCAGTCGCATTAGATGAACATGAAATAATGATAACTAATAAGAATAATATATACAATCCGAGTTAGCCACACCTGTACAATAATGGTTGTAGCTCAGACTCCGACTCTGCCCTTGGTTATCAAATAATATATGGATATATTTCTGCAGAGAAACTATCAGAAAACAGAGTTTGGTGTTATAGTTTTTAACTCAGTAAATATATGAGTTAGCGAGTTAACCACTCATCAGGGAGCCTCAACCCTGATACATCATGTTGTGTACATATCTAGATCTTGGATTTTCTCAATATTTCATTAAGATTCTTTCCCCGCCTGTAGCATATCTGTGGATTTGTGGGAAATATTTTCCTGCACCTTTCGTTTTGGTCTATGATATTCCAATGTTTATTTAGAATACCTTTAAGACACAGGTTCGGGTGAAATGTAGTAATAAACCTTAAATGGTCCAGTCATTTCCTGAGTGAGATTTAGTTTCCTTTGTTTTTCAAGAAGTAATTTGCGGTTTGCAAAGTTTACTTCATTAAAACAAGAGTTTATTTCGGTTACCGAATAACCCCGTTTAGTGAGTTTATCTCTGAAAAGCTCTGATTTCTCGGTGAAATCTGCAATATTATTGCAGTTTCGTATATATCTGTTCAACTCTCCCGTAATGAAAGAGTTGAAACATGAGATCGGGTGTGCCGACGTTCTGTGTAAGTACTGAAATGTTTCAGTTGCTTTTGTATAGCATTTAATGTCCAATATAGATTCATTTCGGAACCTCGTCCCTTTGAAAACAGTCAGGTCTAAGTAATTAGCCTCGTTTTCTGAAATAGTATGTGTGAATTTCAGCAAGGGATGAGCTTTGTTAGCCATCTCGAAGAAAAATTCTGCCTGTGTGATAGTTCCTGAGAATATCCAGAAACCGTCATCCAGGAATCGTTTGTGTAGTAAAATCATATCTTTGTATGGCTATACTGACAGAAGTTGGTTGATGTGTTTGAAAATGGCAATATCACAAAGCTCAGGAGAAGGTACTGCACCTTGAGGTGCGCCTACAATCTGTCTGTAGAGCTTGTCGTTGAATCTGAATTCATTCTTTGTGAGAAGGAGATTTGCTATATCAAGCGAGTTGGGTGCAGGATTGGCTTTTTTTTAGATACTTTTCAAATTTCCTATGCTTTAACATGGTGCTATATAGCATACTTGGCAATATTGTGCAGATATTTTTGCTAAACTCCGCAGTAGACAGAAAAGTGGGTTACTTTAATATCATCTATATTTAATATTTAGCACTTTTATAATCTAGTCTAATTAGAATATATTCGCATTAAAATATCTGTAACACCGTGTCGGAGAAAGGACAATATATTCAATATTTAGCACCTTTATAATATTATCTAATTAGAATAGATTCGCACATAAATATGTAGCTGACGTCTGAGAACAGACAATATATTGAATATTTAGCACTTTGATAATATCATCTAATTAGAAGAGATTCGCAGTTAAGTATCTATCTGGCGTCTGAGAAAAGACAATATATTCAATATTTAGCACCTTTATAATATCATATAATTAGAAAAGATTCCCACTTAAATATGTAGATGGCGTCTGGGAAAGACAATATATTCAATATTTAGCACTTTTTATAATCTATACTAAATAGAAGAGATTTGCAGTTAAATATCCACAAGAGTCTTTTCAGAGAAAAGACAATATATTCAATATTTAGCACTTTTATAATCTACTATAATTAGAAGAGATTCGCATTAAAATATATGTAACACCGTGTCGGAGAAAGGACAATATATTCGATATTTAGCACCTTTATAATATTATCTAATTAGAATAGATTCGCACATAAATATGTAGCTGACGCCTGAGAACAGACAATATATTGAATATTTAGCACTTTGATAATATCATCTAATTAGAAGAGATTCGCAGTTATAAGTATCTATCTGGCGTCTGGGGAAAAGACAATATATTCAATATTTAGCACCTTTATAATATCATATAATTAGAAAATATTCGCACCCAAATATGTGGCTGGCATCTGGGAAAAGACAATATATTCCTTATTTAGCACTTTTAAAATCTATACTAAATTGAAGAGATTCGGAGTTAAATATCCACAAGACCCTTTTCGGAGAAAAGACAATATATTCGATATTTAGCACTTTTATAATCTACTATAATTAGAAGAGATTCGCATCAAAATATCTGTAACACCGTGTCGGAGAAGGGACAATATATTCAATATTTAGCACCTCTATATTATCATCTAATTAGAATATATTCGCATTTTAATATATAGGTGACGTTTGAGAGCAGACAATATATTGAATATTTAACACTTCGATAATATCATATAATTAGAAAAGATTCGCAGTTAAGTATCTATCTGGCGTCTGGGAAAAGACAATATATTCAATATTTAGCACCTTTATAATATCATATAATTAGAAAAGATTCGCAGTTAAATATGTAGATGGCGTCTGGGAAAGACAATATATTCAATATTTAGCACTTTGATAATATCATATAATTAGAAGAGATTCGCAGTTAAATATCCACAAGACCCTTTTCGGAGAAAAGCCAATATATCCAATATTTAGCACTTTTATAATCTAATATAATTAGAAGAGATTCGCATCAAAATATCTGTAACACCGTGTCGGAGAAAGGACAATATATTCAATATTTAGCACCTTTATAATATCATCTAATTAGAATATATTCGCATTTAAATATGTAGGTGACGTTTGAGAGCAGACAATATATTGAATATTTAGCACTTTGATACTATCATCTAATTAGAAGAGATTCGCAGTTAAGTATCTATCTGGCGTCTGGGAAAAGACAATATATTCAATATTTAGCACCTTTATAATATCATATAATTAGAAAAGATTCGCAGTTTAATATGTAGCTGGCGTCTGGGAAAGACAATATATTCAATATTTAGCTCTTTGATAATATCATATAATTAGAAAAGATTCGCAGTTAAATATGTAGCTGGCGTGTGGGAAAGACAATATATTCAATATTGAGCACTTTGATAATATCATATAATTAGAAGAGATTCGCAGTTAAGTATCTATTTGGCGTCTGGGAAAAGACAATATATTCAATATTTAGCACCTTTATAATATCATATAATTAGAAAAGATTCGCACTTAAATATGTAGCTGGCGTCTGGGAAAGACAATATATTCAATATTTAGCACTTTTATAATCTACTATAAAATGACGTCACTGTGACGTCATCAAGTCGGCCATCTTGGATTTTTTTACATTTTGTGGTAGAGCTTGACCCAAGGATATAGTGTGGTAAGTTTCAGCCCCCTAGCTCAAGGGGTCAGAAAAATAATTAGGGGGGCCATTCCGCCCCCCCCCCCCGCCTAGGCCACGACAGGTCCCCAAAAGCCCAGGCCAGATAGGGTTAAACAGTCTATATACCAGCACATGCGCGTTGTTTAACCAGGAAGAACGATAGAATAATCTGTTATTGTCTGAGTGGAGTTGCACAGACCACAAATGAAAATGTACTTGCGACTGTACTTGCGTTACCAGCGATGAATTCCCTGTTATTGTCAGAGGAGTTGCACAGACCAGCAAATAAGGGGTAGGACTGCCTTAAACCTCCTTAATCACCAGTCCTTGCAATATTGAAAATATGTAGCATTTGTGCTAATTATACAATATATTTTCTTTAAGGAGAGGCAATCGGACAATTTGGAGCTGCGATTTAGAAGAAATATTCAATATTTATCATGGATGCAATTTAGAAGAAATATTCAATATTTAGCATTTGTGATAATTATGCAATATATTTTCTTTCGGGAGAGGCAGTCCGACAATTTGCGTTTGCGAGTTATCATGAATATTGAATATTTCTTCTGGCTGCAATTTAGAAAGAAATATTGAATATTCAGCAATTGTGCTAATTATACAATATATTTCATTTGGGAACAGGCAAGTCAAAGTGCTAACTAGCAGTAATTCTAGAAATTATCTTCAAGTAGCACACCCCTTTCTAAATATCACTGATTTTAGAAATTATTTGCGAAGTAGCAGATCTGCTAAATAGCATGCGAGACAATAATAACCATTCCTGCACCTTAGAGTTAGGTGCAGGATTGGCTTTTTTTAGATACTTTTCAAATTTCCTATGCTTTAACATGGTGCTATATAGCATACTTGGCAATATTGTGCAGATATTTTTGCTAAACTCCGCAGTAGGCAGAAAAGTGGGTTACTTTAATATCATCTATATTTAATATTTAGCACTTTTTATAATCTAGTCTAATTAGAATATATTCGCATTAAAATATCTGTAACACCGTGTCGGAGAAAGGACAATATATTCAATATTTAGCACCTTTATAATATTATCTACTTAGAATAGATTCGCACATAAATATGTAGCTGACGTCTGAGAACAGACAATATATTGAATATTTAGCACTTTGATAATATCATCTAATTAGAAGAGATTCGCAGCTAAGTATCTATCTGGCGTCTGAGAAAAGACAATATATTCAATATTTAGCACCTTTATAATATCATATAATTAGAAAAGATTCGCACCCAAATATGTAGCTGGCATCTGGGAAAAGACAATATATTCAATATTTAGCTCTTTTATAATCTATACTAAATAGAAGAGATTCGCAGTTAAATATCCACAAGACCCTTTTCGGAGAAAAGACAATATATTCGATATTTAGCACTTTTATAATCTACTATAATTAGAAGAGATTCGCATCAAAATATCTGTAACACCGTGTCGGAGAAGGGACAATATATTCAATATTTAGCACCTCTATATTAGCATCTAATTAGAATATATTCGCATTTTAATATATAGGTGACGTTTGAGAGCAGACAATATATTGAATATTTAACACTTTGATAATATCATATAATTAGAAAAGATTCGCAGTTAAGTATCTATCTGGCGTCTGGGAAAAGACAATATATTCAATATTTAGCACCTTTATAATATCATATAATTAGAAAAGATTCGCAGTTACATATGTAGATGGCGTCTGGGAAAGGCAATATATTCAATATTTAGCACTTTGATAATATCATATAATTAGAAGAGATTCGCATCCACAAGACCCTTTTCGGAGAAAAGACAATATATCCAATATTTAGCACTTTTATAATCTAATATAATTAGAAGAGATTCGCATCAAAATATCTGTAACACCGTGTCGGAGAAAGGACAATATATTCAATATTTAGCACCTTTATAATATCATCTAATTAGAATATATTCGCATTTAAATATGTAGGTGACGTTTTGAGAGCAGACAATATATTGAATATTTAGCACTTTGATAATATCATCTAATTAGAAGAGATTCGCAGTTAAGTATCTATCTGGCGTCTGGGAAAAGACAATATATTCAATATTTAGCACCTTTATAATATCATATAATTAGAAAAGATTCGCAGTTAAATATGTAGCTGGCGTCTGGGAAAGACAATATATTCAATATTTAGCACTTTGATAATATCATATAATTAGAAAAGATTCGCAGTTAAATATAGCTGGCGTCTGGGAAAGACAATATATTCAATATTGAGCACTTTGATAATATCATATAATTAGAAGAGATTCGCAGTTAAGTATCTATCTGGCGTCTGGGAAAAGACAATATATTCAATATTTAGCACCTTTATAATATCATATAATTAGAAAAGATTCGCACTTAAATATGTAGCTGGCGTCTGGGAAAGACGATATATTCAATATTTAGCACTTTTATAATCTACTATAAAATGACGTCACTGTGACGTCATCAAGTCGGCCATCTTGGATTTTTTTTACATTTTGTGGTAGAGCTTGACCCAAGGATATAGTGTGGTAAGTTTCAGCCCCCTAGCTCAAGGGGTCAGAAAAATAATTAGGGGGTCCATTCCGCCTCCCCCCCCCGCCGTAGGCCACGACAGGTCCCCAAAAGCCCAGGCCAGATAGGGTTAAACAGTCTATATACCAGCACATGCGCGTTGTTTAACCAGGAAGAACGATAGAATAATCTGTTATTGTCTGAGTGGAGTTGCACAGACCACAAATGAAAATGTACTTGCGACTGTCTTACAACTTACATAACAGCGCATGCGCGTTGTTTAACCAGGAACAACGATAGAATAATCCCTGTTATTGTCAGAGGAGTTGCACAGACCAGCAAATAAGGGGTAGGACTGCCTTAAACCTCCTTAATCACCAGTCCTTGCAATATTGAAAATATGTAGCATTTGTGCTAATTATACAATATATTTTCTTTAAGGAGAGGCAATCGGACAATTTGAAGCTGCGATTTAGAAGAAATATTCAATAGTTATCATGGATGCAATTTAGAAGAAATATTCAATATTTAGCATTTGTGCTAATTATACAATACATTTTCTTTCGGGAGAGGCAGTCCGACAATTTGCGTTTGCGAGTTATCATGAATATTGAATATTTCTTCTGGCTGCAATTTAGAAAGAAATATTGAATATTTAGCAATTATACAATATATTTCATTTGGGAGCAGGCAAGTCAAAGTGCTAACTAGCAGTAATCCTAGAAATTATCTTCAAAGTAGCACACCCCTTTCTAAATATCACTGATTTTAGAAATTATTTGCGAAGTAGCAGATCTGCTAAATAGCATGCGAGACAATAATAACCATTCCTGCACCTTAATGTATCAAGCAGGAGGTTCAAAGGGGGTCTTGGTATTTCATATATACCAGGTCCGCATACATAGTTAAATCTGTTTTCAGAGCGTGTAGTATTTCATCAAAACCGAGATTCGTATAAAGTGACGTAATATCATACGTTATTAGTAACGAGTCTCCTGGGGTAATGCATTTTTCAATTACATTAATAAATTCGGTGATATCCGAGATGTATGTATCCTGTTTCCTTACAATTGGTAATAGGAAATAATCAAGATATCTCCCCAATTTTTCTGTTGGGGCACCGCATTGTGCGATAATTGGCCGACCTGGTATTTTCAGGTCATGAGGAAGGTCGGGTGTAACTGGATCCAGGTGTTTTATAACTGGTTCCACCTTTTGTATCTCAGGCAGAAAATATAGCGTTGGCATTACTGTAGTAATTTCTGATAAGTAATTCAGAGTTTGTTTATTCAGAGCATTGCATTCATTTAGTTGGTAAATTATTTGTTTTACCAATTTTATTGTGTGATCGGTATTTGCCGTCATAATTTCCGTGTAGTGTATACCATCATATAGTTGACGGTTGGCTTCGTTTATGTAATCCTGTTTATTTAGGATAACCGTTGTATTGTTTTTATCGGCCTTTGTGATCACATAGATGTAGGCCAGACCCGCTGACTTCAGTTTATGAAGTGAGGCGATTTCCCCAGTCGTTAGATTATTCATCCCATAAAGACTTTTGTTCTTGGTAGTAAGAAGCATTTTAGTCGCAAACAGGTAATCCTCTGTGCTATTATCCGCTAGTGGCGGAATAAATGTAGAGCGTGGTCTGAAAGGAACAGATTTTCTGTTGAATTCAGAATATTCATCTTCAAAATATACGTTGAGACGGGCTCTATGTTCCATAGATTTAAAGTCTGACATCATATTATCTATTCCCAATTTAGAAGATGAGACGTATTTTAGTCCCTTTGATAATAGAAGAATGTCGTCAGACGACAGTTCAAGGGTTGATAGGTTTCGGATATACTGTTTAGCGGTGACAAGTTCTTTACTTTGTCTGATTTGACGGGCTTTAGCCTTGCGTCTTAGATGAGTCGATTTACGACTGGTGTTTTTCGCCTTTGCAGAGAATCTTCTGCGTGGCATTATTTAATAATACCAGAAAAACTACAGTTTATGTAGTATCTCAACAATATACGGTAATGTATATTGTCGTTCAGTCGGTCTGGATGATCTGTTGAAGCGGGGCAGCTCTGGGTAAATATGACCAGGAAAGCTCCGAAAACTCCAGTGCATGTAGTATCTCTCACAATATACGGTAGTGTATACTGTCTTGTAGACAATCAGGATCTGTTGACATCTGGGTTAAGTATTAACAGATGCCTATCTTCAATATTTTGAGGCCGGTCTCAGCAGTTGGTTAAATATAGCGTTATCCGATTGGATTAAAAACTGTCTAGCCATTGGTTGAAATTGGTGTGGATGGCTGTCTCCTTTGTTCGCTTCAATCCCACCAAGCTCGAGTCCCTGATACTAGTAGTTTAGCACAGGACGGCGTGATTTAACCGTATCGCTTTCTATGTCCCGACTCTATAGCACACTGTGAGAGTATGATAAAGTTTCCAGGTATAACAATACAGGACGGAAGAATGATTTCAACAATGTTATATACATTGTATAAAAACGTGCGGTTTTCAATACTGGTACATGTTAGAAAACCTATTATCTCAGCAGACCCTTTGAGTTGTGATATATACGAAAATACGGAAATATTTACTTGGTATAGCATTTACTATTTCACTCATAGCAATGACCTGTGTTAATAATGTAGAAACACAATATAACCAAATAGATTGAACAGCTGTTATTTATTAACAGTATGAGTGCATATAATTCATATACGCAAAGTATGATAACTTTTTTACTACAGGCATTTGTATGTAGTTAAAAACAGGCACATGATTGATATTTACAGTGTCAGTATTTACATTGTCAGTTATATATTAAACTTGACAGAGCAAAGTCCAGTTTGGTGATTATAGGAGAAATGAGCCAATAGCTTCATTTACTGGTAATGTTCAGTATCTCCAGCCTTTACTTTTCTTTGAGGGGTTTTCGTCTCTTCGTTCACGGTAATTCTGTGGCCGCTTGCCCTTGAGACTTGTCATGGGCGGTCCTCTTGGTTTCTGGACCCTGCGTTCATTTGTCATAAAATGTTGAAGGTCCTTTTCCAGTCCCTCACTGTACAATCTGACTTCCTGTAGAAACCATTTTCGGGCCTGTCCGGCATCCTTGTTTGTTGTTGTAGGTAACAATGAACTATAGTTTAGTCCCATTACGTTCCAGGTTAAACAGGTTCAGTTCGCCCCTGAAAAACTGACCTTCTTGTACTTTAACCTGGAACTACACACTGATGTTGTTGATTACCACTCCTCCCACTTCACGTGAAATGTACCAAACCACACTCCAATCCAATTGATTTTTGAGAACGCAAACTGTCTTCTGAGACGAGCACTTTTCAACCGTCTGAGCTGGTCACGCGGGTATCGTCGTTTGATTGTGTCCTGAGAAGAACACAGGCTCGCGACTGTCACAATTTTTGCAGAAATTAATCAGCGAAACACAATAAAAGTTAGTTATGATATTATCCAGTAATAACACAACTGAGCATTTAATGCGGGATATGCTTTCGCGGAAGTGACGTCATTTAGTTCGTTTTAACCTGGTAGTGCCGCCAGGGTTTCTTCATAGATCCTGGTCACATACTCCTCGCAGTCGTGGTGTATGTATTCCCGGAATTGTCGGAATGCTCTTTCCTTGGACGCCTTGAATTTTGGCTCCAATATCGACTTAATGTGTTCACATTTGCCAAGATTTGGCGTGAAAGTCAGTTTAGCGAACATGGGTCCTTCCGGCTTGTCAGCCACCTTTAGTAAGTAGCCCATCAAGGTGCGTACAGGATGTCGACGGTCCCCGATAACTTTGATATCTCTCAATGCCTTAGTACAAATCTGCATGTACTCTCCGTCTGGATTTGGTGTATGTTGCGGCATTCTGCCGTGGCCTTCGAAACTCCTACTGATCGATGGGAACATGACGTTCTCTTCATTGGAGGCGGATGGATTCATGCTGTCGGGTTCAGTGTTTCTAAAAAGGCCGCTAATGTGTACCGATGGAAGCATTTGTGGTGATATGTCTTCCCTGATATCAACTTGTAGTTTATATATCATTAGGTCGAAGCCTTCCATTCGACATGTGCTGCTCAGCACTGCGTGAGTTCACGCTTAAGACAGCCTTTTAACAATTTTATGAAAACGGTGGACAGCAGCCTGGACATGAAATGCTTTTTAAATGTGTATATAAGTTAGTGTTTCATTTTGCTTCGCATTTTTTACAAATATTATGAAATCGGAAATGCTTTCGGAATCTTTAAATGTATGATACAAATGATACCAGTGACATGAGGGGGGAGGGGGGTGAATAGAAAAACTAAAATAACCGTATAGATCTATAGATTTTAAACCTTAAAACATACACCAGATAACAATGACAATTGACACACTTGCAAGTATTGGTACCGGTATTTAATAATGCAATAACGGTAAATGCACCAACCAATAAAACCTCCAAGCATTTAAAAAAATTTAACACATTCCTAATATTATATTCAATATTACTTTAGTCAGAAATAAAATGTGTTCATTGTGTCCTTCAATATTTTAGGAAAAGGTCTGCAAAAAGAATGTGAAACTTACTTCACTTATCCGTTTTTTATTTAATTGTGCAGGCGCTAACAGTCTCCGTCTGGGTCTAACTACGGGGAGTAGATAAATACTCAAATAAAGAAACAAATTGCTTGATGGATAACGGAGAGTAAGTCGTATATATTTATTAACACCACCTAAATAAAGGGACCCTGGCGAGGCTAGACGATCGACCGTGCGCCTTTATAATCCGATTCACAGGACGGGTAAGGTCTTGGATACGAATCACGTAATAGGTGACTGACCAGCTCTCCCTGAAGCAAGCTGTGCTGATCATGAGCTCTCGTAGGCTATTCATACATTGACCCATATGCTATATATAGACCGTCCTCTGCCGTGCCGTGCTCTCAGGTGCCGGCACACCACAGAACGGTAGGATTTTGAGTACGTATCCCTTTTAACGCTATCAAAAAACACCGCTTATAAGGAGAAGTCGCAGAATATGGTGAATACCCCGTTGAGTTATGAGGGTAGACAGGAGGTTTATAGTTTGTTTAAATAAACAAACACCGGGAATAATCACCGGACGTGATCAACAGATCATCCAGACCGACTGAACGACAATATACACTACCGTATATTGTTGAGATACTACATAAGCTGTAGTTTTTCTGGTAGTATTAAATAATGCCAGGCAGAAGATTCTCTGCAAAGGCGAAAAACGCCACTCGTAAATCGACTCATCTAAGACACAAGGCTAACGCCCGTCAAATCAGACAAAGTAAAGAACTTGTCACCGCTAAACAGTATATCCGAAACCTATGAACCCTTGAACTGTCGTCTGACGACATTCTTCTATTATCAAAGGGACTAAAGTACATCCCATCCCCTAAATTGGGAATAGATAATATGATGTTAGACTTGAAATCTATGGAACATAGAGCCCGTCTCAGCGTATATTTTGAAGATGAATAATTCATTTTAGCCGTAAGTCATAAACAACTCGATGTCATATCAAGAATATTAAATTTGACCAATGAGTAAACTTGTAACAAGCGTAGAGATATGGCACCAAATTTGTGAAAGCGCATATCATTGGTGGAAGCTAGGACGATACTCGTCCCAGGTGGAAGTAATAAGAAGGCGAAAATTTACGACTTACGGCTAAAATGAATTAGAGGCATCCTCTAAATAGGAATTATGGCAGGCTTGGCGATTTTATACCATGGTACAAAATAATTAGAGGCAGCCTCTAAATACGAATTGTGGCAGGCTTGGCGATTTACAGGCATCCTCTAAATAGGGATTATGGCAGGCTCGGCATTTTATACCATGGTACAAAATAATTAGAGGCAGCCTCTAAATACGAATTATGGCAGGCTTGGCATTTTATACCATGGTATATATTATTTAGAGGCAGCCTCTAAATGACGAATTCTGGCAGGGATGGCCAACCATAGTAGTACTCAACCACTTCACTACATATCAGCTGCGGCCGTTTTCAGTGGTTTGTGCAGCTATAAAAACTACACGAAAATCGGATTATCTCCATTCTCTGGTACCCAGTTCCATTTGTTTATGAAACAAACAAATCACCAATAATCAACACATAACTCCATATTTGGTAATACTGCTGGGACCGTACGCTCTCTTTATTCTGACAAACAGCGGTAGAAATCTACCATTCATTTCTACAATGTTACGATACTCCGATGAGGTCAAATGCATATAAACGACATCAAGCACCATAACACTGATAGGGCATATCAGCGCTATACTGAAACAACTCGTTAAACAAATTATTTTCAGATAAAACTAGAGAATAACCTATATAAAAAAATGCCTGCCGCCGGCCAGGAACAACCCTCCGACCATAACCAGTCATAATAGGGAGGAAACCTGCCCCCAACCCATTGCAGCCTGGCATACTCTATGGGGGTAGAGCGGTTACTCATTTAAGCAATAACATGTACTACAAACACATACTCAAACTGTTGCCTAAGGCAACAAAGTATATATATAAATAATACTTTAAGACATAATCGAATAAGAAACAATATCCAAATATTAATACAGAAAACCTAAACCAACAATTGCGCCATCAATTGATAACCATCAAATATGATTGCCATTGACTTATCATATGCAATTATTAATTTTGTTAAAAATTTACCAGCACGGTCCCAGTCAGTCGTGCTGAATGGAAACTTCGTTACAACTCCTTAGTTTAATACATATCCCAGGGCGGGAAACACCGCCCTGAGGTCAAGCCCAATTGTTAAACAAAACAATTGATTACATAAACACATTACACCAACCAGAGAAAGTAATTTCTCTCTAATTCATGCTTCAACCGAGAGAAATAACATTTGTCACGCGTTTAACGCACTCTGTCTCTCGGAGAGGCACATACTCATAGATAAAGGTTTTCAAGTCTAAATATATAAATTATTAGTCTATACTATGGCTGTCTGGTAAACTTAATATTGTATTACTATGAAGGATTTGAGTTAGTGCGTCTGTACAGTTATTCTCAAGCTGCTCAGGATTGGTTTTGTTTTGTTAAATAACATCATGTATCGTATTATTGTTGCAATAATAAAAAGTATCATATAACGAGCTTTTGTACTCTTGATATATTGCCAAAACGCTGTAATACCACTGTTTGCTCACACCCTGTCTGGATCACTTTTGGAAGTACTCCGTCTCGTGACTCGTCTTCTCACACCAGATCAACATCTACGTTTACTCTTCAAACCAGTTCTAAATGTGAACGACTCATTGACTATGTATGAGATAAATACAGTACGGTACAAAATCAATGCAAATATAATAGTATTCTTTTCATCTTGATCCTCTGCCCACTCATCATGAATCCGCTACGTTTTGAAACGCAGCATTTCGACACAAATGGAGAGTATGGCATTTCGCCACGCGACATTTCGGCACCTTTTTTTAACAAGCCAAATTATACTTATATTTAAGATTTTCACATCTTTTTTAAACATATTAATATGTAAACAGGTCATTTTAAGGGTTAGCAAATTGTAGATTCTTTGGTCGCGAATATCGGTGACATTTTGGTAACTTTTTTCACATATGCGGTTGGTTTATTAAGACATGTTGTCATTCTATTACTATTAAAAACCTCAACAATCAACCTGAATATGTCGAAGAAAGGTTATCGAACTGTCTCGGACAATCGCGGGTAACTACGAGAAACCTTAACTTGGTAACCCTTAAAATGATCTATCTATATGTTGAAAATATGTTAAAACGAATGTGATTTTATTATTTTTAGCGTAATTTGGCCCGACAAAAAGTTGCCGAAACTTCGTACCCTTCATTTTGCGCCGATATGTCGCGTGCGAAAATGTTGCTTACGAAATGTCGCATGCCGAAATGTTGCGTACCGAAATGCCCTGATTATAATATATGCATACCAAAGTGTGCAGATCTGGGAAACCACATTTGATGTAACTGTAATATAACACTTCTCTGGTTAGTCTTTGGACCATATGCCTACAGATTATAATCTCTACCAATCTCAGTAAACTCAGATATGATATCACGGAATATTATATCTGAATGCAGCCCTATATAAATCCCGTGTGAGTTGAAACTACTATTGTTAGCCAATCAGATGGATAGCTGGTTGTGACTATTTAAAAATCACGCCAACAGTAATTACACACGGTAGCTCGTGGTCTAATATATAAACATTATCTTGAAACAGTTTCCAGATGTGTCATCTTTTCCATACAGGGTCCGTAAACATCAAAGAGTTTACTCCCGCCGAAAAATCTGGCTTTGTTAGGGTTAGAAATTAGAAAGATGTTAATCTCCTTGAAATAAACATCAATCATTGTCAGAGTGAAAAGGTTGAAATGGTCGTGATTGGCTTGTTATGAGATCTCGTAGAATATTGGCGAACATTTCGCACGAAGTTTTCATAGCGTTACGTCTAGATGGTATTCCCCTGATTTACCATCTTGGTTTACCTAGATTGAATCTCTACAAGAACTATTGGGAGGACTTTCTTTTGTGCATTTTCGTTTACTAAACAGAGTTTAATTATTCGCGTATTACCTTCGATCCAGTTTAATGCTGATTCGTTAAAACCATGTGACATATACATGTACTACATAGCAGCTGCTTGGTGAAACTTTGATTTTAGTTGTAAATGTTATTCAGAAAATGAAATGGAAAGGTACAACGGAAAATAAGTTATATAAATTTTATTATAATTTCCAAAACTTTTAACGTCTAGAATATAATTACATTCGGTTCAATGTTTGCCGCGGTTGTATTTGTAAAATGGTCTGTAAGTTAGAGTTACATAATAGCTTAAATCGGAAAGGGGACTTTAGCATGCAGTAGAGCATGGTCGTGGGAATAACAGTGAGGGAGCATATGGTATTTAATAAGTTAAGCCCAACGAGGGCTGCTTGCACCTTGTACGGGCAAGATAATTTATGGGTTAGCCAGCTTAAGCTGACAACGCTAACCGCGAGGAAGGCAACGTTCAAGGGATTATAAGAGGATTACAGGTGAACAAAGGCTGCGCGATACAGTGTGATGATCGCCACGTTCTTTGCTCGCTGTTAAACGAGCGTGCCAAAAGTGACGATAGATTACTGAACCCAACGTGAGCAAAGGGACGTTAGTCTAGACAGCTCAGACAAGGCATATCAAAGCGAACGTGAGCAAAATCACGTCAAATTCACAAAATGTCCGTTTCTCACGTTGTCTAGTTCACAGTGTTAATCTCTTATATTCCACAAAAAAAAAGATCCAATGGTGTCCGTTAGTGGCAGCATTTTTCTCATATTGCTGATCTTTATGGCAAAACTAACCAAACCTACACAGGGTCCCGAGCTTTTATCTGGCCCGACACAACATTTACTCGTATCCATAACTGCGACATTTACTACTATTCATGCCTGCCTTGTTCCAATCTCTGACTCGACACGACATTTACTACAGTTCGTGCTTGCCTTGTTCCACTCCCTGGCTCGACACGACATTTACTACAATTCTTGTCTGCCTTCTCCCACCCTCTGGCTCGACTATTTACCGGCCCCGGTTTGTACTACATATTCAACATGACCTAAATGTGTTTAGTATTATATAACAGAATTGAGAAAATTTGACTTCAGAAAGTTTGATTTAATGAGAATTAAGCAAGAAAAAAAGTCAAAACTCCCCATATATTCAATATTATAACTTTTGAATGATTTACATACATTTGACTATCACGTTTCGTTAGCGAATAGGTGGCCCACCATTTATTCATGGATCATCTTCTTACTATACCCATGGTGTATTTCTCCACTTTTTTATTCGAAGTGCGGCGTATACGTTCCATATCTCATTAAAAAGTTTCAACATTTCATTCAGAAGCATTCAGGAGTCAAGACGAAAAATAAAGAACCAAGACGAAAATTATGCCAGTCTATTTCGACCTCAGTCAGATTAGGTTCTGGTTGATATATTTTACTAGACAAGGCTCTAAATTATTGTTTTCCTCATACCACAATTGTTCAATTGTAATCTTACCTAGATGCAATGGTAGCCCAGCAAAACATTGGCTTGATTTGAAAACAGCTAAACTTTCCATGTCCTTCAATTCAGATTTCGATCTACAATTTTGCATCGAAGTTCTTATAAACTTGTCAGAGATGAAAGTAAATAGTTTGCAATTTTCAGGGAAATTCCTAGATTACCTGGACTATCAGGTTGTGATAGTCATCAGTTTTGGTTCCGCGGGTACAGGGGTCGTATCCTTACTCCTTTGAGCAGTACTTTTGGACTAGACCACTGACGTCATAAAATGGCAAATAGGACAGATTTTGTGTCTGACATTTGGGTTTCCCTTGCGTTCATTTAGAGGAAAACAAATTTAATGTTTCAAGCGTTTTCGAAATCAGTCCCCGCCTCCAGGACTGCATAATGTTTGCATAGAACTGTTCGATACCAAGGCAAACACTCTAGAGAAGATGAGTGAACACATGATTAAACTCTTTTTATATTGTGATGTCAAACTCACGGAATAATCATGTAGTATAAGAGAGCGTTCCCACTTATCGTTTCTGGCTTCGCTCGTTTAAAAGGACGAAAAACCCAAGTCGTTCTACACCCATCGTTTTGATTTTCATGGAGAACCATTGAAAAAAAAAACATTCAACGCACTGTCTCGTTCTGCAGTGAGGCAATGAGTGAACACATGATTAAACTCTTTTTATATTGTGATGTCAAACTCACGGAATAATCATGTAGTATAATCGAGCATTCCCATTTATCGTTTTTGCTTCGTTCGTTTAAAAGGACGAAAAAACCCAAGTCGTTCTACATCCATCGTTTTGATTTTCGTGAAGAACCATTGAAAAAAAACATTCAACGCACTGGCTCGTTCTGCAGTGAACGAAGTCGTTCGTTTTACAGAAACCATTGCGTTTATTTCTTTCTTTGTTTGCCATCGTTTCGTCGTTGGCTGGAAAACGAAGGCGCAATAATACAGTCACGTGGGCATCCGATAATTCAATACCCAATACTTTAACGTTCGGATAGAAAGTAAATTACTTTCACGCTTAAAAAGATGTTGAAAGACGAAAAAAAAAATAATGCACACATTTGTTTCCCCAAATGTGAGCCGATCCCCCGTGTCAGAAACGGGTAACTCGGTTCGTTCTAAATGCTATTTCCGCGCCAATCCTCAGTCGTACTATTTACTGCTATCTGAATTTGTAATATTTTATGTAGATCGCTATATGTAGAACCAAACGATGCAACAGCCCCGAATTCCTCAAGTACCGCGAAATCTTTAATTATACTGTTTCATATCTATCTTTTTATTGTCGTTATGTATTACCGCATTCATAGGCTCCTTAATTTCTTCAATCCCCTATCCCAAAAAACAAATGTACATTTTTAACGTTTACTTGTTCCACTATTGACAAATTCTAATATACGTTTTAACGTGTACATGTTTTTTTATATATGACAAATAATTAAGAATAGCATTGTGTTAGACTTTTATTGTTTGAATCTTCATTGATGTAAATACTTTATAACTTGTCAAGGTACAGGATGTATGGTATTAGCCAAGCGAGATCTGCAGGGGGCCCAGTAAGTGGGCGCACTAAGAGGATGAAGATTTCACGCCTTGACTGACGAGTTCATAACACCTTGCTAACGAGAATGTAACAACATTTTAAGTGGGATATCTCCAGCATGTACTTGGGCATACATGTAAATATTCATTACAGTCAATCGGCAGGTGCATTACTGTCGTCCTATGGTTTTGCCAGAAATATTCCATTGAGTATTTTGGGGTGGAAATTGAACTGGAAGACAAATCAATCCTACTATAAAACCGAAGAATCACGAAATTCCAGACTTTTCTGACATATTTTGCTCTTGGAATTAGCCAAATGTTTTACACTATTGCTGGTCCATGGATGTATTTATCATTATGTGGAGAGGTAAATGAACCTGAGATCTCTTGTCAGATCAGGTGTCCCGATGCTTGGCTAACAATATTTGAGTAGTCAACGATAGATTATTTAATTAATCATAGTCAGAATTTACACATACATGGATCAGTATTAATACGCTAGCCCTGTTTTTTAGCTTTAACAGCTTGCATGTATTTCGGCTACGCCAGTCATGCTGTGTGTGGGCGTGTCTTTGTGAGACGTCACTCAGGCGGAACTACTTTCGATCGTTTTCTCCCAGGAAGTCACATCCAGGAAAACTGTACAGAAAACCATCGAAGGAACGCAATGGATTTCTATGTTCGTTTTCCCACGAAAACTGCGAAAAAACAAACAAAAAGAACGCATCAACGATACAACCAACTATACACCCAAGGATTCACGAACGATAAATGGGAACGCTCTCTAACACGTATACCAGTATAGAGAATAAACCGTCGATTGATGTGGCATATAAATATTATTCCAAACTACCTTGCAGTGAGACAGAAACAGTATTACACGTATACTGATATAGAGAATGCTAATTGATGCGATAATTGGATATTGCCCCAGGATATCTTGCAGTGAGACATACAAGAAACTAGCGATATAATGACCCGTTACTTGGGCAACAACAGGTTACAATGTTTTTCATGTCCAGAAATAGCTTTTGCCGATTTTATATTTTAAAATTCTTATAATACAGTGGACAGATTAAAGTAGATATTTTTTTTGTTAAAATACAGGCTTTCGTGTTGAAATGAACTCGCATGCCCCAAATTGTTTTTTGCGCTCTTGTCTAGCACACAAAAAAATTACGACAACTCAAGTTGCGAGATCGAGCTATCAAATGAGATAAGAATGGCGACTGTATGCCACGTGGAATCTGAGCTAGGAATGGGTGAAATAAGTGTGGTGGAAAATAATCTGTCTTCTCCATTGGAATAAACCCTTCTTTTAAAACAATTTAAACTTAATTTAAGAGTCGCGAATTAAAGCCTATAATTTTTTGAACAATGTATTCTTTTATCCATTTCCTGTAGTATCAATGTAGCAAAATATGAAATCGATGAATTTTATTTGTGAATATGAAATATACCGACACAAAAGCGGGCGATTACATCGCCAGGGACATATCAATTGCACCTGTACATTACGCGGTTATCGAGTTATGGAACAACACTATTTGAATGATGGCTGTTTAATAAATGTTACGCTATAAAACTAAAGCGGCAAATACATGTTCTGGTGGTGTAGTTTTCAGAATCTTGTCCATCAAAGCTTGGTTATATCTACAACCGCGCCCTCTACTTTTGTTACAAACTACATTATCTCAACCCCAGTAGTCCCACTGAGGCCCGTCAGGTGTGCCAAGACGAAGGCGGAACATTGGCTATTCTAGATACGAAGAAGAAAATCGTCCATATCGGCTGGACCATCAGGTCCTCAACCTGTGAGTATCATTCTGCGTAATGCGATGTCATTTTGGTATCATTTTGAGGTCGCCTTGGGTCATACAATCTCACTAAGAAGCTGGATCATCGATTACTCTTACATATCATAGAGAGAACTTCATGACTAACAATGAAAGCTGACGACAATGTCGCATATTACACATACATGCTGCAAGGTTTTTCATTATAACTGAATATATTTTTCAAGCAAGCTCAATTTGATGCCTTTATATACTATACGACCTGAAAAGCGAGGTATATCGGAAGTCTAGGAGGGGATTAAGAGCTGATTCCGACGTCTGAATATTCCTATTGTCTTAAATTCATCGTAATATATGGAAGGGTCAAGCCCTTCAAGAAAATGTGAACCGATCCAAGAATTCCAAGATGGTGACATAATGTTAAAAGACAATTGTTGGTTGACATTCTCAAAGATTTTCCGAAGTATTCATTTATGCATTTTATGTGAACTACCTGTGTAAATATTCAATTTCCAATATCATACTCACTTCACACAGCTTCTAAAAACGGCTCAGTAAATCAGAAAATGATTATCTGCTATTAAATAAATTATCGACAAATTTTAGCAGAAGAACATTCTTTGCATATTTTCAGTTCCTGGTCATGGTCATCAATTCGAATTTATCCATGTCGCAATATGATGAGCTCCAAAGTCTCAGCTCTGAACTCTGTGTCACTTCGGTAAACCAGAGTAAAGTCCACAGGGGATGAAACCATCGTAATATCACATGTACGGTGTGTTAACCCTACCTGGCCTGGGGGGGGGCCGAAATACCCCCCTACCAAACTTTCTGCGCCAAGACTAAAAATGGAGAGCTGAAACTCCGTGACTTTATAGTTCAGTTTGAACATGGCGGCCACGTGGGGTCCCAGAAAAGTGATGTTTTTGTCATATTTCTTCAAAAATTCTGCTTTTCCGCGATGAAAAGCGGGCAAAAACTATTTTATTTTGCATCACATTAATATTTAATAATTTATCATGCAGTTTTCCCGAGAAATTGCATAAATAAAAAAATCGGAAAATCTGACTGAAAAATCGACCAAGAAATGCCGTTTTTGAAGATGACGTCACTGTGACATCATCAAAGCAGCCATCTTGAGGTTTTTTTCACATTGTCTGGTAGAGATTGACCCTAGGGTATAGTGTGAAAAGTTTCAGCTCCCTAGTTCAAGATGTAAGAAAAATGATTAGGAGGGGCCATTTCGCCCTTCCCCCACCAGGCCACAACATGTCCCAAAAAGCCCAGGCCAGATAGGGTTAATAATCCGGGCCGATGACTATAATATCATGCAATAATGCATCTTATCAGAGGCCACTCAATTCTAAAATATCGGTCTTTATCAAGTGGTCGTCTAATACAGGGCAAACATGATATGGAATATTCTACCTTTGTCCACTAAATGGCCAAATTACCGAAAATTTATTTGTTCAGAGTAGCGGGATTCCAGCTCGTCTAATTACTAGATACGTATTCCATTTATACATTAGACATGCCTCTTAGTTATGATACATCATTTCATCCAATGTAATTGTCCATGACCCAGACGAAATTATTTTGGATAACCAGTGAATCCGAAGGCTTCTCCTCGTCTCTCTTTTCACCGGCAAAATATCATAGAACCGAAATAATGAGAATGTCAGGAAAGGTGAGCTTCTGATACATGGAAATGGGGAAGGATGAAATTTCCAGACCATGTTTCGTTGTTTTCTTCCCACATTTTCTCGTCACAAATGAACAAGATAATTGACAACTGAAACATATGGTTAATTGGACTTTCTAAAACTCCACAGAACTCCCCAACATTGCTTCAGGAGAGGGTAGAGGAGATATGGTTGAAATAAATGCTGCTTCACTCAAAAAGAAATATCTAAGTATAACGCGACTAATTAATAATACTCATATGGGGCCGTGCGAAAAAGTTATTCGAAGAGGTATAAATATATAAATATGACCTGACTCGTGATTGGTTAATACGTGGAGACCAGCCTGCTAGTTGGCAAACAAGTGATACATTCGTAATTGATATTTGAAATGTCACATAACTCGAAACTATTTTCAACGTTCTATTGATATTTATTTGTCCCTTTTCTTGTGATATTCTGTGTGGACTTGTTTAAAGATGGCCACGTCCTTGAGAAAGCTGTGTTTTTCCAATAACTGCTAGTCAAAAGTATGGTTCTATACCGCGCAGTCGATAACAGATATTCGAGGTTTTATCATGGTATGCATTTACTGCTGGCACGCATTCAGCAAAGTTGCTTCTCGCGGTTGTGCTGTTATTTAATCCGTCTAGAGATAGGGGTATAAATTCAGTTCATCTTAACCTCAAGGCAAATAGTTTTATCCTTAGATTTTAGGGTGTTATACATTGCTCAGAGATTTGCCTATGGGATTATGGAATTAGGCGTTATGGTGTTATATTTTGATTAATATCTATAAAATGATAGAACAGCTGACAAGTCTTGCATTAGTTCTTCTTGTTCGTATGCTGTCCATGAGGTATGCTGTAACAAACTGTCATAAGTAGCTTTACAAGTTTGGCAGCTATATTTTTACATTTTCTAGTTTGTTAATATATTTATTTTGACGAGGATCACACACAGTCGGTCAATATTCCAATGTGGATCTCACATGAATTTATTGAGAATATCTACGTAATAACCTGCTGTTATATATTATCCCCATCATCTGGTGATGATCACCTTTATAGTTTAATGAGCCGAATAATCCAAGAGCTTTGTCATTGGATGGACCATTTGCGTACACTTCGCCATCCATAAGATGGCTTGCTAATCGTGTGTCGCCATTATTACAGAGCGATATCCGATACTTTATCGTATACTGTTTGGTCTTCATCCGGCGGAGAACAGACTCGAGAAATCTGATAAATTACAAGCTTTTCATACTACTTCTGAAACCTTGTCTGAGCTTACAAAAGATTAATAGCTTCCGTATCATCCAAGAGGTGCTGTAGATCTTTAATTTTGAACAAGTAGGACAGCAAATGACTCGAAAATGGCGGGTTACGTTGAGTTAAATAGGTAGAGTTTCAGCAGATTGGTTGACAGCATCACGAGATGTTCATTTCGGGGAATTCCCTCATATTGTTACAGAAAATAGGCTGATCCCAGGGTTAGTCTTGCCGCGTATAGATGATCCAGATGATTACAGGTTGTGAACGGACCGAAGGCGTCAGAATTAGCTGAAAAATATACTGATTACGACAATATCAACTGATTTAGAGATACAGTGCAATTTAGAATTGGGTATTTTGTCACCAGATGAGACTTTAAAGCCGAGTGACCTCAGATATTTATAAACTATTTCGATCATAATATGCAGCATTGCCGTCAGGTTTTATTGTCATTCTAATATGTAATAGTGAGCATGGCATATGCCAGCTCGTTGATGAGAACCTGTGTGACCTTAAATCATCCTACAATAAGCTAGAACGACAATATATTCATTTTAACACTTACTAAGCATTATGCATGTCATTAGCTTCAATTTGATATCAGACCTGACAGGTTTATATTGGGTTTCAATTTTGGCCTGATTGTGAGATACGAAGGGGTGTAGATTGGATAAAATAAATGCCCAAGGGTGCCTCGGTGGCAGCCGTCGATTTCTTGCACTACCCCGTATTTGTATACAAAATTTACGGCTCCCGTGGTACCTGACTATTCAGTGATATTTGAAATCCATATGCATGCTCTACTCTAACGGTTTGACTCATGTATATATTTTGACCCAATGAACCAGTATATTTCTCATATACAGTAGACTCCTAACAAATGGAGAGAAGTTCTAGTCTGGTAATTCTTCGAATAATCATGCCCGGATATACTGGTGATATAAAAATGATGAGCTGATGACTATGCCGATGTCAATATCTCGAGAGTCAATATAAGCCATATGGTCTCATATATCACTGCTATAGCATGAATAACAACACCGGGCAGAATTCTACTGGCATATTATGCCTTCAGGACACCAGAAGTGCTACGTTTACGGGAGGTATATTTCATCTGCTCTTCTTCGACTTTCTCTAGTTCAAGTTCCACGCAAATCAGTGATTTTATTTTGGAAAATGGGGTAGTAGATCATTGAGATTTTTAAAACTGTAATCGTTCTAGCAGATATTATTCGCGGGTAATTTGGAAAATTGCTAGCAGATAATATTCACGGATTCGTGCTAGCAGATATTATTGATATACAATAATCCTATTATCCATTCTTATATTTTGTAGTTCCGGTCACCGAATATCCCGGATTTATAATTGGTGCAACCGCTGAGGGTTATGCGGCCGGTGACTGGCACTGGCCCGACGGTCAACAAGTCGACCAAATGATTTGGAACTGGTGTCCGGGAAAGCCAATCGATCCCAACAGAGTCGACATCGCTTTGGTGCCAATGGATGGTTATCCACCTGCCTGTATGAAAGACGCCCGAACAGGCTTCAAACATTTTGTTTGTGAACGACAGATGTAGCATGAGGCATGTTCAACATTACGGGACGACCCAACAAAAGGGGGCAATGTTCTGAGGGCCGTCCGGTCACTGACATCATCAAAAATAACTTGGCCATTTGACAGCAATAATAGCGTACTGGTGTAAACAATATTGGAAATTGGTCCAACTGTATGTGATATTTACTTTACTTTTTATTGACTTCAAGTTGGGCTGGTCATGCTGTCTATCTCGCCTGCATTGGCTGTTGCCGACTAAACAATTGAGGATCGTTCAAACATAAACCTCGCTATCTGTAAGAAAAAGGTATTTTCCTAAAAATAATTTGCTAGAATATATAAATTCACCTTCTGAATTCCCTTTACTTGTCGAGACTTGGTCTGCCGTTAACTATGGAAGACGGTAGCGTCCACTCGCCTTCTCGCATACTCGCCCTGTAATTTGCTGACACGAGAAGTCGAGAAGTCGAGAACGCGAGGCGAGAAGTCGAGATTGCGAGGCGAAAAGTCGAGAAGTCGAGGCGAGAAGTCGAGATTGCGAGGCGAGAAGTCGAGAACGCGAGGCGAGAAGTCGTGAAGTCGAGGCGAGAAGTCGAGATTGCGAGGCGAGAAGTCGAGATTGCGAGGCGAGAAGTCGAGATTGCGAGGGGAGAAGTCGAGAACGCGAGGCGAGAAGTCGAGATTGCGAGGCGAGAAGGCGAGATCTTTTTCGACTTCTCGCCTTCTCGTCTTTGCTTTGTAGCAAAAACGCGAGAAGGCGAGCATGCGAGCATGCGAGAATGGACGGATTCTCGCGTTCTCGACTTCTCGCCTTCTCGCCCTTTAAAAAAAAGGGCGAGAAGGCGAGAAGGCGAGCATGCGAGAATGGACGGAT
Organism: Hanleya hanleyi; assembly: GCA_036873755.1. Lineage (NCBI taxonomy): Eukaryota > Metazoa > Mollusca > Polyplacophora > Lepidopleurida > Hanleyidae > Hanleya > Hanleya hanleyi. Next base: position 44,109 of record JAVTVY010020439.1, read on the forward strand.
TCTCGCGTTCTCGCGTTCTCGCGTTCTCGCCCTTTTAAAAAAGGCGAGAAGTCGAGAAGGCGAGCATGCGAGAATGGACAGATTCTCGCGTTCGCGACTTCTCGGCTTCTCGCCTTCTCGCCCTTCTAAAAAAGGCGAGAAGTCGAGAAGGCGAGCATGCGAGAATGGACGGATTCTCGCGTTCTCGCCTTCTCGCCTTCTCGCCCTTTTCAAAAAGGCGAGAAGTCGAGAAGGCGAGCATGCGAGAATGGACGGATTCTCGTGTTCTCGCGTTCTCGCCTTCTCGCCCTTTTCAGATTAGGCGAGAAGGCGAGAAGGCGAGAAGGCGAGAACATTCTCGACTTCTCGCCTTCCGGTCTCTTATACGCATGATCGAAGAGACCGGAAGGCGAGCAGTCGAGAATGTTCTCGCCTTCTCGCCTTCTCGCCTAATCTGAAAAGGGCGAGAACGCGAGAAGTCGAGAACGCGAGAATCCGTCCATTCTCGCATGCTCGCCTTCTCGACTTCTCGCCTTTTTTAAAAGGGCGAGAACGCGAGAACGCGAGAACGCGAGAATCCGTTCATTCTCGCATGCTCGCCTTCTCGACTTCTCGCCTTTTTGAAAAGGGCGAGAACGCGAGAACGCGAGAATCCGTCCATTCTCGCATGCTCGCCTTCTCGACCTTTTTTTTAAAGGGCGAGAAGGCGAGAAGTCGAGAACGCGAGAATCCGCCCATTCTCGCATGCTCGCCTTCTCGACTTCTCGCCTTTTTGCTACAAAGCAAAGACGAGAAGGCGAGAAGTCGAAAAAGATCTCGCCTCGCCATCTCGACTTCTCGCCTCGCGTTCTCGACTTCTCGCCTCGCAATCTCGACTTCTCGCCTCGCAATCTCGACTTCTCGCCTCGACTTCTCGACTTCTCGCCTCGCGTTCTCGACTTCTCGCCTCGCAATCTCGACTTCTCGCCTCGCGTTCTCGACTTCTCGACTTCTCGTGTCAGCAAATTACAGGGCGAGTATGCGAGAAGGCGAGTGGCCGCTACCGTCTTCCATAGTTATCAGACTCGCGATTTCTTTCTTCACACTCCTGTCAACGATACAACCAGTGAGTCCAAACCAGTCACACTGGTCTAGTCTTGTCATTGTCGAATTCAACATTTGAGCTCAAAGTGTGAGTGATAACATACGCTGGTTGTTTAAAGGGAATGGTTCGCATTTTTCACTGAAAATTCCTAAATAGCGTAAGGCGCTCCACATTGTCGTAAATGGACCCCAGTTTCCATCACCATTTCAGAGTTATTTCGCAAATTAGATTCAATCTCATTATGATACCCATGCAAATATACATCTTCACGCTTCAAATTTAGTTAACTCAGTACCAGATACTCACGTGGAGAATTTCTTTAAACGTATATACGAACCCGCTTATAGAAGTAAACATGGCGTTATGATTATTAGTTTCATGGGTCTGGCAATTCACATACATTTGTGGATACACTCCGCGGTAAACGCATTATTGAAAAGGTGACATGCCTTTACAAATGTACGAGGCATTGATTGTTATAGCATTAATAAGATGGCTACAATCTGGCTAGATTTCATGCACACACAAACCATGTGTATTGTCGATCTCAGGACAATGATCATTGAATGACTTGACATTAACTTGCTCGCATGTATACATGTTTTCAGAAGCCTTGCTTATTGACACTGTTTGTTTATAATATAATGACAGGGAATAGTTTTGAAGGGACAGTTTGTGATTCTTAATGATCGTAAAGGACACAACTCCCAAAGCTGAATAGATATATTTTTTATAAATTTAGAAATCGATCGTATAACAGTATTGTCGTTATTTTGGGATAACACTATCTTAGGATAGCACAAATTCTAGTGCTGAAAATTTGGTCGAGCCCAGTGCGGGATTCGAACCAGCGACTCCAGAGTCAGGCACCTAATCGCCAGCACTGTATGTCGGCGATCTATACCACTCACACTTTGGGAGCTGTGTCCTTACGATCATCAGAGGGGTACTGTATGTTCGCTTTCAAGACTATCGGTCTGCCACCTCCTATTTTTTGTGAGAGGCCCATTGGCCGAGTGGTTTAGATCGCCGACATACAGTGCTGGCAATTAGGTGCCTGACTCTGGGGTCGCTGGTTCGAATCCCACACGGGACTCGACCAAATTTTCAGCACTAGAATTTGTGCTATCCTAAGATAGTGTTATCCCAAAATAACGAAAATACTGTTATACGATCACTTTCTAAATGATAAAAAATATATATTATTTTTGATTTTATTGATCTAAAATATGAAATAAATCAGAATTTTAAAGAGTACGAACTTTAAAGAGTACGTAACTACCTATTTAGAGAAATGCGACCTGTAACATGTGTTGATCTGTTACGGGACTCGAAAGAATCCGGCTTCATCGTACCCAAGAACACAGTGACTACAAGTGATATTGGATGTGATAGTGTTTCTGAATCTCACTCGCACATCCATTGTTCTTGTGCTGCTGTTGTGGGCACATTGATAACATTCCATATAAAGCCCCATACAATGGCTCAGAAATTAATAATATGCTACTCTCGACGCTGGAGTTTCGAATTACAAGCGTCTAGTCCGTCATTCATAATCCAGCCGTCGTCCATTAGAGAATATCCGCGTCCATAATCCAAAGACCTATTCCATTTCCATATAACAGTATTAGCACCAAATTCAAAAAGACAAAAGTATACATAAACATAGGCTTGTTTCCTGCAAGAGAGAAGCGGTCAACAATTTTCAATGATGTCGGCAAGACATCATGATGTTCCAAAATATCAAATCCGTATCGCTGATCAGTATTCTTAATCCATAATATTCGTTATAGAGTCGTCATCTAAAATGATGTACCTCGGCCACGCTTTGATTGTGACTGTTCATATGAGTACCATGAGGATCTTGAAGTACATGGGCTCATACGGCCCCTAGCCCCGGGTTAAGCGGAATTAGACACATGTTACGAAACGTAGCGCCATAGATCTTGCACGCTACGTTCGTATTTTGCTATCGGCATGCGATATGTATCGCCAAATTTGAGAAACTTTGAGTGTAGGCGCTTGGTGGAATAGCCCTGTTTTATGAGTTTCTGCAACAATGTTTTGTGACGTTGATTAAAATCGTCACATTTAGCACAGGATATAGCAAATGCTACCAAGCGAGATATGTATACGCCATATGCAGGTTCCACTGGAATATTACTGTCCAGAAAGGGATAGTTTACGATGTCGAAATTGTAATCATCTCTTTTGTCATAAAGTCGACGAGAGAGAATGCCCGCTTCATTTTTATAGAGATAGAGATCTAAATAAGATGTGCCTGTAGGGCTATCTGTAGTTTCCTTCAAATCCAGTGAAGGTGGATATATATCCTTCACTGCGTCATTTATATAGCGATTATCCACAGCGAGAAGATCGTCTATATAGCGTTTGGTGAATGAGAAGGAACGGGCTTTGAGTGGATCGGTTTTTGAAAGCGCCAGCATATAGTGATATTCATAAGAGAACAGATACAGGTCAGCCAACAGGGGTGCACAATTAGTACCCATTGGAATACCTATATGCTGCTGATATATTGTGTTGCCAAATTTCACATAGATATTTTTAATGAGAAATTCAAGCAACTCTATAAACAAAGAAACATCCCATGAATGATATCTCTTGTATAAGTCACTCGTTATGCTACTCACCTCTGGATATGCAAATGGGCAAATTACCTGCATATGACAAGCGTCAGCGCTTATCGATAATATTGTAGAGTTCAGGGTATATATTATTGAATTTTATAGTATACTGCTATATACTTTGTATTATGTATAATATCGTATCACTATTAGACTGATTTATCGTAAAATGTATATGGAATTTTTTATATCCTTTTTATAGAAGATCAATAAAAAATATTTAAAACAATTGTGTTTTTGCCAAATTATTTAAAAACTATGTTCAAAATAACCTAAACATATAGGGGGGGATGTCCATTGGGGGAAATGTCCACTCGGGGAAATGTCCATGAGGGAAATGGCCGCTGTGGGAAATGTCCACTGGGGGGAATGCCCTGGATTCGACATTTCACCTCATTTAACACATTATTGATTGTACGTGCATATTCCGGAAAATATTAGTATTACTGGTATGCAGTCCACGATTGTAATTGGCAAATTTTATGGTTGTGCTTAGGTCTACTATTAGTAGCTTTATTGGAAATTAGGAATAAAATCCTGAAACTAGGAGGGTGGATGTTTCCGTCGCCATGTGTCCCTCTTATTGCGGGTGTGAGCAAACTTAAGTAGATTAATCAAATGACTGTGATGTTCACCGTATGAATTCTCAAAATATTAGCTTTGTGAAAGTCAGAATTACAAGCTGATAAAACTGTGTTTTCTTGTGAGCCACAAATAGCATACAGCAAAACGTTCCATTTATAGAAACACAACAATGACACACTGATACGACTGTAGAATAACTCTCCGGCAAATTGCCTAAAAAAATGTTCCATTTTCAGTTCAGTAGTTTCAGTTTGCATTGTAGTTTGAACGAATTATATATCTTTGTTGACTGACATTTCATTTCACGTCTTCGTGTCGTGAAAGTGAAAAGATATTGCATAGGAGGTACAAAATAGGGGAGAGGGATATGTTCTTCAAATTCTGTAAACTGAACGCTGAATTATTGCATTTTCTCGATTGCCATAATCTTATCTATATCATGATTAACTATACTCCTGGGTCCAGCTCTAACGGAAAATGTAAAAAATCCAGGATGACCACTTTAATGATCACATTGACGTCATCTACAGAACAGGCATTTTTGATCGATTTTTCGAAAACTTATATTTATGTGTTTTATTTGCAAAAACCGCATGAAAATTGGTAAATAATAATCTGATGTGAAATAAAATAGATTTTTTTCCAATTGTCCTAACAGAAAAGCAGGAATGCTGGAGAAAAATGACGAAAACATCACTTTTCTGGTACCCCTTTTGCCGCCATCTTGAATTTACCCATGATCGTCTACTCGGGGAGTGGGGGGGGGGGGTGGAAGGGGGCATAATGGCCCCTTCAGGCCAGGTAGGGTAAAATTGCGATGATGGAAACTTTTTGAAAACGTTAATTTTTGCTCCAACCCACACATGTGCTGTGAGAAACGGTAACTAAATGTAAATCAATGTTCTCTTTAGTACAGACAATCAACTCGATTTCGTTAACACATTGCAGCAAGTCGGCACACAACTTAATTCACTATTTTGCTAATCAAGCAACGAAGTGTCGACTGGATAAACTAGATCGAGAAACCGACATGACAATGTAAGGTCAACTACATTCCGAATAAAAATTTGTCATAATTTGTTATTCGAAATAAAAAGAGATATTTTAACAGTTCCATGCTATAAGTTTACACTCCGACAGTAAGGTGAATCTTTACTGACAAATCGTCCGTACATAATCAGCAATTCCGATACATGGTGTGTCGAGCGCTCTGATGGTATGACTCTTTACTGGAGAGGTCGTTTGATTTTCAGTCCTGCTTATTTTGTCATGATGTCCATTTTCATCGTTGTATTACCAATAAATTCGTTTGTCTGGTTGATCGTGGTCCTTGTCGGTGTTCGCGATATACTAAAGAAGAAAGGAACTGGTCCTATAAAGTTATGATGCGAGGTAAGTTCGGTGAAGTCTTCCTTGATTTCCAGTAACAAACGAGACACAATGCGGCAGAGGTTCCAAATATCTTTTGATTTGAGTTCAATATGCTGTGAAGATAAACCATATTGATTCGCTCCTTAAACTATTATCCAATCCTGTAGATTGCGTGAAATGTGTAACGTTTCATTAGGAGGTATTACCGCATGTACTTCAGTTAGTTAAACGCTTTAATACAGATGCTTTTCTTGGCCCCAGTAATTGCAGCGCGAACAGGCCATCACCGATGAAATGTTAAAATCAAATATATGTGTGGCATATTCTTGACCACTCTTATTTGAGCGAAAAACTTATGGGATGAAATCTTTATGTCGGTCTTTCATAACCGCATTCTATTAGATACATCTACCAAACTCGCGGTATTTTTCCCTTCAAACTAAATCAACGGCGTTGTTCCAGGGAAGCCAGTATCACATACAAGTCCAAGCTATGCATCCAGCGTAATATAATATACTGGCATGATGGCATTGTAAGTCAAACTATGGAAGGGGAAAGATGTCAAATTTCTCGACGGATCTAAATGGTCCTTAAACGGAACAAAAAATACCATATGTATTTGAGATTCCGAAATATCCCTTCCCCTCTTTAACGATCTCCTCCCTGGGGCTCTAAATCTGCGAAACATTGAGAGCCTTGGTTAGGCTTTATAGCTCATCACGATGTGGTTAATTTGAGTCCATTGGCAAAAGTGTCAGAGCAAAGCTTCATGGGTGAATTCAAGATGGCGACCATATTGGCGGAACAGAAATGATATCTTGGCAATTTTTCTTCTATAGCTTTATTTTCGTGAGTTAAAAGTGGCCAAAAGTATTTTATTTCATATTACATAATTATTTTTCAATTATTTCTCAGTTAATACGGAAAAATTCACATAAATAAAAACAAAAAAAGTAAAAAAATGCGATAAAAAATACATTTATGTTAGAAAATTACGTCACTGTGACAGTCGTGGTCCATATATGTCAAAACCATTAAAACCTATTGTGGGACCTCTAGTGCAGGGTTCAACCCTCTGGCTGCCGGACTATAATGGTTAATAATATCTGAACTACTAAGGGATTACCTGTTCATCCGCCCACGGTAAATCTACGTATTCTTGCGCGGCAGTCGTTCTCCATCACATAGAAACACACGTGGAACATAGACGAACCGCTTCCGATAACAAAAAAAAACCAAGAGCCTCGTGAACTTCAATATACGCCCGTGCATGCCTAACAATAAAATACGCTTTACTGAACAGAACAAGATCTGGTGAAGGTCGGTCGACTTGATTAGGTCTTCTAATTAAGTGTAAATTTGAAGAACCGAGCCGTGCTCCCTCGGGATACTGAAATTACAACACATATAAGGGAAGTGGGAAGAAGTGCCGACATACTGACAGAGCCACATGACTTCACAGTATAGTCTTCCGTTAAAGTATTCTAAAGCACATACCAAGAATCTAACGATTCGTGATATGTGTTGTATCTCAGGTACGCTTTAATTGTACTATAATTTGACCTCGATAAAATAGGACAATCAAACTGGAAAGTCTCCCAGTAAATCACCAGTTGCAGATGTAGAACAAAAGAGCCTAGATGTAATCCTTCGAAAATGATCAGCAACGCTCAAATTTGAACCAGATAAAGTAGGTCGAGGTTAGTCATCCCCAGTTACATATGCTATACGAATTTAGAAAACCTGGAAACAATCTGTCAAGAGATAATGTATTAACAAGCAAAATAAGTAGGGATCCTCTTTACCCAAACGCAAGGTGTGTACATATCCTGCAGATATCGCATTGACAAGCAAACGCTAACAAACGGACAGACAGACGGACAGACGGATAATCAGACAGAGAGACGAAAATCTTGAACGAAATATACGACCTCGTCTATCGACGGGTGCATAACAAAGATGTTCGTCTCCTGGCGAACGAAAGAGATCGTCTTCGTTCGTTTGCAGCAACAAAGGAATCAACGAACAGCGTCCTTTTCACTTCGTTCGTTTTTTCTTCGTTTACACGATAAGAAAAACAAAAAGAGTTGAATCGTTTCATTTCTACTAATTGAAACAAAGCCGATAATTTCGTTCATTACTTTCAAACAACGTGTGTATGATAGCCACTTGCCAATTGATTATGTCAATATCAGCTTGGTACACGGTGCCCTTCTCATGTGTTCATGGAGTCTTACTGTTGAAACGCCTGACTAGTGAATTAGTTGTAGGCCCGTTGTATCCTCCCCTGTCAGAGAGTCCATATGATAAGCTGTATGAACACAAGCTGTAGTTCCCAGGGAAAATGTTTATCGTTTCCATGACGGAATATCTGATAGCTCGCATGCATCATGTGTGGAATAACATGTTGAACAAACTTGCGCTCGATGATATTTCGATTACTGCAACATTAATACAATATGTATGAGACATAAGCAAACAAAGAAATATAATCGGATGAAAAGTACTTTCTCTCAAAAGAGCTCTATCGTCTGCGCTTCTAAAATACACGAACACCACACGTAACAGATGCATTTCGATTTTACAGGAGTTAGTTTATTGGCATAATGAATTGTCCATCGCCTTCACTCGGAAAGGAGAGAACTGACTGGTAGAGTAATTACATGACGTTCAGGTGGTTGAAATAACTGTAAGGACAAGAGAGTTTGAAAGATTTCGGACAATTCCAAGATGTGCACCGTTCTGTATCTGATCTATGGAGCATTCATTGCCGCAACTATTGTATTTCCTGATGGGGTTCGTACGCAGCAACTGCTTTCAAAGTCTGTTGGAGAATTTAATGAGAGAATCATATCTAACGTCATCCGCCAAAGAACAAACGGCACGTCTCTCTATTGCCAGATGTTATGCTTACGGGATGAAGAATGTATGTCTTTCTTCCATAACAGCATTACTGGCATATGTCAGACTCATGGTGTAGTTTTCTTCAACTCAGATGACGGTCAGCTGTCACCAGGAAGTCGGTATTACAGACAAGTACAAGGTATGTGGTAAAAAATCGGTATCAAGATGTACTTCCTATAAAGTTATACCAGATACTGCTCAAAATTTATATCTGGAAAACCTCATTCATTGTTTTCATATTTTTCATCGGTCATCGTCTGTCTCTCTGATGTTCATTGGATAGGGGTAAAATGATGTTAGTTTGCCTTTGAAAAACGCGCAGTATACTCAGATATATTTCAAGTTCTATATTTGATATTCCGTTTAACCCTATCTGGCCTGGGCTTTTTGGGACCTGTCCAGGCCTGAAGGGGCGAAATGGTCCGTCGTAATTATTTTTCTTACTCCTTGAGCTATGGGGCTGAAACTTACCACACTATACCCTTGGGTCAAGCTCTACCAGAAAATGTAAAAATCCAAGGTGGCCGCTTTGAATCGTCACAGTGACGTCATTTTCAAAAACAAATTGGTCGATTTTTCGGTCGGATTTTCCGATTTTGTTTTATTAATACAATTTCTCCGCAAAATGGTATGAAAAATTAGTAAATATTAAGGTGATGTGAAATAAAATAGCTTTTTTCCACTTTTTATTTTTGTTTTTTTTTCTTCGCACAAAGTGCATGATGAATTAGTAAACAATAATCTGATATGAAATAAACTAAGTTTTACCCACTTTTCCGTACAGAAAAGCAAACATTTTGAAGAAATATGACAAAAACATCGCTTTTTCTGGTACTCCACTTGGTCGCCATCTTGAATTCACCCATGATCCTCTGCTCGGTGGATTATGCAAATAGGCTCAAATAACACCAATATGATGAACTACAAAGGCAAGGAGTTTCAGCTCTACATTGTTTGTCGTTCCGCTGATTGCCCAGAAAGCTTGGTAGATGACTGGGCATGTTGCCCCTCCCCCTAGGCCAGGTAGGGTAAATTAATCTCTTATATTTCACAAAAAAGATTCAATGATGTCCGTTAGTGGCAGCATTTTTCTCATATTGCTGATCTTTAGGGCAAAACTAACCAAAACTACACAAGGTCCCCAGCTTTTATCTGGTTCGACACAACATTTACTCGTATCCATAACTGCGTTGTTTCATCTCTGGCTCGACGCGACATTTACTACTATTCATGCCTGCCTTGTCCCAATCTCTGACTCGACACGACATTTACTACAGTTCATGCTTGCCTTGTTCCACTCTCTGGCTCGATACGACATTTACTACAATTCATGCCTGTCTTGTTCCACTCTCTGGCTCGAAAGACATTTACTGTAATTCTTGTCTGCCTTCTCCCATTCTCTGGCTCGGCTATTTACCGACCCCGATTTTTATTACATATTCAACATGACCTATATGTGTTTAGTATTATATAACAGAATTGGGAAAATTTGACTTCAGAAAGTTTGATTTAATGAGAATTAAGCATGAGAAAAAGTAAAAACTCCCTATATATTCAATATTATGACTTTTGAATGATTTACATGCATTTGACTGGCACGTTTCCTTGGCGAATAAGGTGGCCCACCATTTATTCATGGATCATCTTCTTACTATACCCATGGTGTATTCCTCCACTTTTTTATTCGAAGTGCATGGTATACGTTCCATATCTCATTAGAAAGTTTCAACATTTCATTCAGAAGCATTAAGGAGTCAAGACGAAAAATAAAGAACCAAGACGAAAATTATGCCACTCTATTTCGACCTCATTCAGATTAGGTTCTATTAGATATATTTTACTAGACAAGGCTCTAAATTATTGTTTTCCTCATACCACACAAAACTATGTTTTGAGGACAAAACTATGAATTTGTGTGACGATATATAGAGCATTTGTTTGAATCAGGCATCGAAATAACTGCCACAACAGCAAGAACGTCAAAGATTGCGCTCATTACATTGCAATTATGCAAAATTAGAGTGCTTCATTATAATAATTGGCATCAATCAACGGTGGAATACTCAAGTAGGCAGCGTAAACTCTGTAAAGTAACAAAGTAGCATTGTTCCATATCGTCATTAAGAGGAGAGGGAGAGGTTCAATTGTAATCTTACTTAGATGCAATGATAGCCCAACAAAACATTGGCTTGATTTGAAAAAAGCTAAACTTTCCATGTCCTTCAATTCAGATTTCGATCTACAATTTGGCATCGAAGTTCTTATAAACTTGTCAGAGTTGAAAGTAAATCGTTTGCAATTTTCAGGGAAATGCTTAGATTACCTGGACTATCAGGTTGTGATAGTCATCAGTTTTGGTTCCGCAGGTACAGGGGTCGTATCCTTACTCCTTTGAGCAGTACTTTTGGACTAGACCACTGACGTCATAAAATGGCAAATAGAACAGATTTTGTGTCTGACATTTGGGTTTCTCTTGCGTTCATTTAGAGGAAAATTAATTTAATGTTTCAAGCATTTTGGAAATCAGTCCCCGCCTCCAGAACTGCATAATGTTTGCAAGGAACTGTTCGATACCAAGGCAAACACCCTAGAGACGATGAGTGAACACATGATTAAACTCTTTTTATATTGTGATGTCAAACTAATAAAGATGTCGGATATAATCATGTAGTATAAGGGAGCGTTCCCACTTATCGTTTCTGGCTTCGTTCGTTCAAAAGGACGAAGAAACCCAAGTCGTTCTACACCCATCGTTTTGATTTTCGTGGAGAACCATTGAAAAAAAAACATTCAACGCACAGGCTCGTTCTGCAGTGAGGCGATGACTGAACACATGATTAAAGTCTTTTTATATTGTGATGTCAAACTCACGGAATAATCATTTAGTACAAGTGAGCGTTCCCATTTATCGTTTTTGCTTCATTCGTTTAAAAGGACGAAAAAACCCAGGTCGTTCTACACCCATCGTTTTGATTTTCGTGGAGAACCATTGAAAAAAAAACATTCAACGCACTGGCTCGTTCTGCAGTGAACGAAGTCGTTCGTTTTACAGAAACCATTGCGTTTATTTCTTTTTTTGTTTGCCATCGTTTCATCGTTGGCTGGAAAACGAAAGCGCAATAATACAGTCACGTGGGCATCCGATAATTCAATACCGAATACTGTAACGTTCGGATAGAAAGTAAATTACTTTCACGCTTAAAAAGATGTTGAAAGACAAAAAAGAATAATGCACACATTTGTTTCCCCAAATGTGAGCCGATTCCCCGTGTCAGATACGGGTAACTCGGTTCGTTCTAAATGCTATTTCCGCGCCAATCCTCAGTCGTACTATTTACTGCTATCTGAATTTGTAATATTGTATGTAGATCGCTATATGTAGAACCAAACGATACAACGGCCCCGAATTCCTCAAGTACCGGGAAAACTTTAATTATACTGTTTCATATCTATCTTTTCATTGTCGTTATGTATTACCGCATTCATAGGCTCCTTAATTTCTTCAATCCCCCATCCCGAAAAACAAATGTACATTTTTAACGTTTACTTCTTCCACTATTGACAAATTCTAATATACGTTTTAACGTGTACATGTTTTTTTTATATATGACAAATAATTAAGAATAGCATTGTGTTAGATTTTTATTGTCTGAATCTTCATTGATGTAAATACTTTATAACTTGTCAAGGTACAGGGTGCATGGTATTAGCCAAGCCAGATCTGCAGGGGGCCCAGTAAGTGGGCGCACTAAGAGAATGAAGATTTCACGCCTTGTCTGACGAGTTCATAACACCTTGCTAACGAGAATGTAACAACATTTTAAGGGGGATATCTCCAGCATGTACTTGGACATGCATGTAAATATTTATTACAGTCAATCGGCAGGTGCATTACTGTCGTCCTTTGGTTTTGCCAGAAATATTCCATTGAGTATTTTGGGGTGGAAATTGAACTGGGAGACAAATCAATCCTACTAGAAAACCGAAGAATCACGAAATTCCAGATTTTTCTTACATATTTTGCTCTTGGAATTAGCCAAATGTTTTACACTATTGCTGGTCCATGGATGTATTTATCTTTATGTGGAGAGGTAAATGAACCTGAGATCTCTTGTCAAATCAGATGTCCCGATGCTTGGCTCACAACATTTGAGTAGTCAACGATAGATTATTTAATTAATCATAGTCAGAATTTACACATACATGGATCAGTATTAATACACTAGTCCTGTTTTTTAGCTTTAACAGCTTGCATGTATTTCGGCTACGCCAGTCATGCTGTATGTGGGCGTGTCTTTGTGAGACGTCACTCAGGCGGAACAACTTTCGACCGTTTTCTCCTAGGAAGTCACATCCAGGAAAACTGTACAGAAAACCATCGAAGGAACGCAATGGATTTCTATGTTCGTTTTCCCAATAGCTTTTGCGAAAAAAACCCCGAAAAAAACCGCATCAACGATACAACCAACTATACACCCAAGGATTCACGAACGATAAATGGCAACGCTCTCCAACACGTATACCAGTATAGAGAATAAACTGTCGATTGATGTGGCATATAAATATTATTCCAAACTATCTTGCAGTGAGACAGAAACAGTATTACACGTATACTGATATAGAGAATGCTAATTGATGCGATAATTTGATATTGCCCCAGGATATCTTGCAGTGAGACATACAAGAAACTAGCGATATAATGACCCGTTACTTGGGCAACAACAGGTCACAAAGTTTTTCATGTCCAGAAATAGTATTTTGTTAAAATACAGGCTTTCGTGTTGAAATGAACTCGCATGCCCCAAATTGTTTTTTGCGCTCTTGTCTAGCACACAAAAAATTACGACAACTCAAGTTGCGAGACAGAGCTATCAAATGAGATAAGAATGGCGACTGTATGTCACGTGGAATCTGAGCTAGGAATGGGTGAAATAAGTGTGGTGGAAAATAATCTGTCTACTCCATTGGAATAAACCCTTCTTTTAAAACAATTTAAACTTAATTTAAGAGTCGCGAATGTATTTTAATACACAAGTAAAGCCTATAATTTTTTTAACAATGTATTCTTTTATCCATTTCCTGTAGTATCAATGTAGCAAAATATGAAATCGATGAATTTTATTTGTGAATATGAAATATACAGACACAAAAGCGGTCGATTAAATTGCCAGAGACATATCAGTTGCACCTGTACATTACGCGGTTATCGAGTTATGGAACAATACTATTTGAATGATGGCTGTTTAATAAATGTTACGCTAAAAAACTAAAGCGGCAAATACATGTTCTGGTGGTGTAGTTTTCAGAATCTTGTCCATCAAAGCTTGGTTATATCTACAACCGCGCTCTCTACTTTTGTTACAAACTACATTATCTCAACCCCAGTAGTCCCACTGAGGCCCGTCAGGTGTGCCAAGACGAAGGCGGAACATTGGCTATTCTAGATACGAAGAAAAAAATCGCCCATATCGGCTGGACCATCGGGTCCTCAACCTGTAAGTACCATTCTGCGTAATGCGAGGTCATTTTGGTATCATTTTGAGGTCGCCTTGGGTCATACAATCTCACTAAGAAGCTGGATCATCGATTACCCTTACATATCATAGAGAGAACTTTATGACTAAAAATGAAAGCTGACGACAATGTCGCATATTACACATACATGCTGCAAAACTTTTCATTATAACTGAATATTTTTTTTCAAGCAAGCTCAATTTGATGCCTTTATATACTATTCGACCTGAAAAGCGAGGTATATCGGAAGTCTAGGAGGGGATTAAGAGCTGATTCCGACGCCTGACTATTGCTATTGTCTTAAATTTATCGTAATATCTGGAAGGGTCAAGCCCTTCTAGAAAATGTGAACCAATCCAAGATTTCCAAGATGGTGACATAATGTTAAAAGATAATTGTTGGTCGACATTCTGAAAGATTTTTCGAAGTATTCATTTATGCATTTTATGTGAACTACCTGTAAATATGTGTTTTTTCTACTCCCAGAAGATCCTAGGCAAGCCATTGGTCGACAGCGGTGACGTGCCGTTGGGATAAAAACACATATGAAACTGCACTGGCTGACCTAGTTGACTGCAGTTTGTAATGTAAACAAACATGGCAGCTGGAGTGTTCTGTCAGCGACAGAACTGGAAATAAAGAATATGTCGAATATCAACTTTGTAAATCTGACCGATAGTATGTACGACTGTTCCTGGAATATCTGGAAAAGGTAGTGTACTGTGACTGTGAGTAACAGTTGACGAAAGCCGCCTGACAATGACTTCACTTCGACGATCTCGACTCGGTACGCTCACATGCGCCGGTACAATGTGATTGATGTGGAAGTTTACCCCTGATATTCGCGTTTATTCTTATTTGACGTGTACAAGTTTAGCTTACATGAATCAAAATACTGTTGGCATACAGAAAACATTCTTAGAATACGTTGTTTAATTCAAGATTGACCATTTTCAGACGTTTTTTGTCCGAAAACTGTGCCGTCTTTTTCGCGGACTCGATCCCAGCTCGGCCGATCAGCCGAAGAGTTGGCGATCAGATTCTAGCGCTGTACGGTCTTTTGACTTACCATTTCGAGCAGAAGTCATGATTTCTTGTCATATTTCTACCAAATCTACAATGCTGATTTCGAATATTTCAAAATATTTGACGCGTCTCCAACCGTTTTCATTGTCACTTTTGTCGTATTTGATTAGCAAGTTTTAAACCCACTTTACCTCGCAACTTTCCCGAGTTGAAAAGGCTGCTCGTAGAAATAAATTCGTTATCCTGTCTCTGTTCGTTTGATACTGAATTTTATCCTGTTTCCTGGCGAATGCCACACTCCCGCTTCGCGGTCGTGTGGCATTTTCGCCAGGAAACAGGATAAAATTCAGTGTCAAACTCGCAGGAACAGGATAACTTATAATATCCAATATCATACTCACTTCACACAGCTTCTAAAAACGGTTCAGTAAATCAGAAAATGATTATCTGCTATTAAATAAATTATCGACAAATTTTAGCAGAAGAACATGCTTCGCATTTTTTTCAGTTCCTGGTCATGGTCATCAATTCCAATTTACCCATGTCGCAATATGATGAGCTCCAAAATCTCAGCTCTGAACTCTGTGTCACTTCGGTAAACCAGAGTAAAGTCCACAGGGGATGACACCATCACATGTACAGTGTGTTAACCCTATCTGGCCTGGGGGGGGGGAAGTGGGGGCGAAATGGCCCCCCTACCAAGACAAAAAATGGAGAGCTGAAACTCCGTGATTTTATAGTTTAGTTTGAACATTAAAGATCCCAGAAAAGTGATGTTTTTGTCATATTTCTTCAAAAATTCTGCTTTTCCGCGATGAAAAGCGGGCAAAAACTATTTTATTTCACATCACATTAATATTTAATAATTTATCATGCAGTTTTCCCGAGAAATTGCATAAATAAAAAAATCGGAAAATCTGACTGAAAAATCGACCAAAAAATGCCGTTTTTGAAGATGACGTCACAGCAGCCATCTTGGATTTTTTTTTACATTTTCTGGTAGGGCTTGACCTTAGGGTATAGTGTGGTAAGTTTCAGCTCCCTAGTTCAAGGTGTAAGAAAAATAATTAGGAGGGGCCATTTCACCCTCCCTCCCCAGACCACAACATATCCCAAAAAGCCCAGGCCAGATAGGGTTAATAATCCGGGCCGATGACTATACTATAATATCATGCAATTATGCATCTTATCAGAGGCCACTCAATTCTAAAATATCGGTCTTTATCAATTGGTCGTCTAATACAGGGCAAACATGATATGGAATATTCTACCTTGGTCCACTAAATGGCCAAATTACCGAAAATTTATTTGTTTAGAGTAGCGGGATTCCAGTTCGTCTAATTACTAGATATGTATTCCATTGATACATTATACATGCCTCTTAGTTATGATACATCATTTCATCCAATGTAATTGTCCATGACCCAGACGAAATTATTTTGGATAACCAGTGAATCCGAAGGTTTCTCCTCGTCTCTCTTTTCACCGGCAAAATATCATAGAACCGAAATAATGGGAATGTCAGGAAAGGTGAGCTTCTGATACATGGAAATGGGGAAGGATGAAATTTCCAGACCATGTTTCGTTGTTTTCTTCCCACATTTTCTCGTCACAAATGAACAAGATAATTGACAACTGATACTCCCGAATTCTGAAACATATGGTTAATTAGACTTTCTAAACCTCCACAGAACTCCCCAACATTGCTTCGGGAGAGAGTAGAGGAGATATGGTTAGAATAAATGCTGCTTCACTCAAAAAGAAATATCTAAGTATAACACGACTAATTAATAATACTCGTATGGAGCCGTGCGAAAAAGTTATCCGAAGAGGTATAAATATATAAATATGACCTGACTCGTGATTGGTTAATACGTGGAGACCAGCCTGCTAGTTGGCAAACAAGTGATACATTCGTAATTGATATTTGAAATGTCACATAACGGCATTCATAAAGTATGTACGCCCAAAATCTGGGATTTTTCACTCCTCCCCACATCCTGCTGGAATAGGTCCGTTGGCAGAACCATTATTGTCAAGAATTTATTCAAGTGGATTTATACTGTGATGATTTGTCCGTTCTTATTTTTTCTCTCAACACTAAAACAAAGAACGAAGAAAGCACAATGCATACTTGGATTCTGAGGTCTATTCTGATATGTCAATCATCACAATCCGCCTTCTAATTTTGTTTGATAGTGAAATTATATGACTTGATATCGGGCGTTATGGCACCTTTTTTTGTGACAGGCTGACAAAGCGGCAGACAGCACTGGGCAAAGGCTGGAGCCGGTCAGCAGGATGAGGGTTAATATTCTCTACATAGCGCAAAATTCTAACTTTTTTACCCTCCCCCTTCCCAACCCCCTTCCAAGCGTACATACTTTGTGGATGGTCCCTCAGGCAGCTGGGTGCATGGACTGTAATATAAACAAATGTATGTATTTACCATAACACTTTTCTTTCTTTTTGCTACGAGGGGAATCGTCTCTGTGTGGTCGGGGTTTTTTTTTCGTCCACCATTTTCTCTTTTGAATTTCTCCTTCATCTTCAGAACCAGTTCAAGGCTTGTTAAGGGTTTCCTTTCCTTTTTGAATTTATTCCTCAAACATTGCTCCAGAGTGTCTTAAATAAAATGTACACATTTCTTCAGAACAGTAAATAATTTCATCACTACATTGGCAATTGTGTTCATCTGGTTATTGAGCTGTTCATAGATGCCTACTTTTGGCTAATAGAAGAAAAACATGCAGACACACTTTACAGTCAACAGCCAACAGGGAACCAACCTGTTCCACACACAAACTACAGAAGATACTGAGGACCCTGAAGTTCAGTACTTTGTACAAGGAACAGTATCAACATTGTGACTGTGAGATATGAACATTAACAAGCAACTGAACCAGCTTTCAAGGTTCACAAATACATATGAAAGACCACTGCACCTATTTTTTTTATTGAACTGTAATGTTGAATAGATGGCAGGATGCACTGAGTCCCTCCCACAGCTGAAAACCTTAGTTTGGAAGAGAATCCACTTACATAGCCTGACCCAACAGTTTCCCTCAGGAAAGGATATTTAGTTATTAGACACCGTAAGACTTCATCATATTGTTCCTTCGTTGGATACCTGTGCAAAAAATATAATTAAAATGGGACATTATTTAAATGAAATAGGACATTATTTACACCAATCTTGCAATGTTTTACATAAATTCATATTCTGCAAAAACTACTTAAGTACATACATGAATAGCAACTGGGTAAATTATACACTAAAACCTGGAACATGAAACTTTTTGAGATGTCGCGGTAATATACATGACAGACGTACATGTGCATGTAAATGACTCGAGAGACGACAATACCCATCAGACAAAATTGACCGAGGGGAAACAAAATGAGAAATGTTCAGGCAGCAGATATCAGTAAAAAACAAAAAAACGAACTGAAAATACCCAACGCAATGAAAACAATTACCAGGTATATTTTGACATGTCATCAAAGAGAACTCTCAACAGACCAGTTCTCCCTGTAGATCGACCCTGTTGGAAGAATGTTGCGCTTTTCATGTCTAAGGCCATCTTCACAGGTTTCGGAAATACCGGTAGACTGTACACAGCTGGCCATTTCTCACCCTCCTCCTCATGATATACGGCCTTGTGTTTTTCTCCACTGTCAGGAGTGTCAATGTGCGGCGCATCAGGCATGTAAGGTCTGTCACCCATATGATTTGCTGCATCTCCATCATGGCTGCTCGTGTGAGGCACATCATTCATGTCATATCCACCAACTTCACGACATCCCTGGAGATATTCAGTTGCAAGAGCCCTGACATAGTTAGAGAGGGGACAAAAGCAAACAAATGATCTCAATAGTATTTAACACGTGTAAGGATAAAGGATACCTGATAGAGTATGAAAAACAGAACCAATAAATAATGAAGATACAGTACGGGGTATTAGATGCCAAGTTTGAAATCTGTCACACAGGCGACATCAGTCAAGTCTGATGAAAATGCATCTAATTACAACTTGCCTATGTTACAACATTACAGCCAAGTTTAAGAAATAAATTATCACATTAATGTTCTTATTTCATACCCTGACATGCCTGATTAGATGCACATCCAAGAACCAGCAACAATTCTTCATTTCATGTTTGCATTTATACAGTAACAAGAATAAGATTTTTTTTATTTGTATAGGATACAAGGCTTGATTAATAAGCATATTACCCATTTTCAGCTTTCAGCTGTGCCAAGTTTGTGTTGAATCGAATTTGCTGCTTCATCGTAGGGAATAATCTCTCTATCATTCGTTCTGTTAAATTTAACAGAGCTTCCCCATCAATTTCTTCTTCTACAAAACATAAGAATCAAAAAAGTTTAATTTATATGATACAATATTAAAATATTATGCATTGTACTTCATATTTGTTTGGGGGCATCTAAGTATTATGTACGCAACTAAAGGGAGGTGTAAAAATTGGGATTCATCCTATTAAAAAGGGTCAAGTTTTGTTAAATTTTCAGCAACCAGGTCCAAGTTAACTGGAATGTTCTAACTTTTCTTTCAATATCTTGTTTTATATTCAACCATTTAGCATATGTCTCTATCACTCCCTAGTAGCTGTCAATGAATTACCCTCCTGGGATTTAAAAATGCATTCAGAATTATTATTCAAATATTACCTTGGAGAGAATAGGATAGAGGCCTATTCGGTTCGTCGCAGTTACTGTGCACTTTTTGCACCAATGCGATGATGTAGAACCACAACCTGTTCTCCAGAGTCCAGCGAATAAACATGTAAAGCGTGATAGTCAATTTCATCGCCAGGTCTGAAAACAATGCACTGATCAGCTTCTACTTCATAAGCATGTCGGTGGACATTGAAAGATTTAGCGATGTACAGCTTGCCATAGATACAATAAAATCCCCTGAACTTCACTAACTGCAAGACTTTTACAGAGACCGGCACTTCTTCGGTACCAAGAACATCAAGTATGAACACATCTTGTAATCTATACATCACATTCTGCATCTGAAGACTTTTGAACTTCCAAATATTCTCCTCTTCATCTACTTGTCTGGTCAATACCACTTGCTAGCAACAGTTTCTGCTTTACATTTGCTGACAAAGCTCTGAAAGGCAGGTTGTCTCCACCTGTAACAACAGTATCCTGGTCAAGAATGTTCACGCCATTCAGTTCCCAACACTGTTTGAGCTGGTATCTCTTGGACAATGTGAAAGCGATATTTCTAAAATTGTGTACAACACCAGCTAATTGTTTAAAATATTGGTGTCTGCCTTCAAATCTCATGCACCACAGAAGTTTCAATGGTCCATATTCCAGCATCAGACGCGGATAGTGCACCAAATAGTGGCATTTTGGTGTCAACTTTCCTGGAAATAGTTGACAGAACTCAGACAAAAACTCGGTTATGCACAGTTGAAGATATCCCAACCATGACCGGTGTACAACAGGCGCGAGCAAAATATCACAAATAGTCCGTAACTTCAGCAGCAGGTTCCAGTACTCGTCCCCCTCGGGTACAAAATCTCCAACCAACAAAGGAAAAAGTCTAAACAACACACTTTTTTCACTAGCTTTTCCGCTAATATTGGCCTCGTTCTGCAAAATCTTCTTTGACAGTGTCACTGGTTTCGACGATTTCTCACAGTTTCCGTATTCGAATGATTCAATAGCAGTGTTAATTTGAGCAAGAGTGACAATCCGGTTAGTGTGAAAATGATGAATTATGAGTTTCAAAACCAGGGGAATGCATCCTTCCAGCAAATCATGCATAACATCACATGGAAAACATTTGGTGACATCAAAATAAGCCAGTTCCAAGAAAGGGCATCTTGACACGACTCCATAAGCAGCTGCGGTTACTGCATTTGTCTCCAGACCATGCAAATGATAAGCATGCAGTTCTTGTGTACGTAGTCTAACAGTATGTTCATGAAAACATGTTTCAATGTCATCGTGTAATATCATGCAGAATCTACATATGCGACCCTCACTGAAACTACCTTGTAAACCAAATAATGCATGTGCAGACAAGTTGTCGGATGAAATGGTAGCCAACGCACCATAGAACTTTACATTTGTTCCGTTCACTTCAATGTCTATTCCTCTGTGCAGCAGTTTCAAATCCTCGATTAATGGTCGAACCAACTCTGCATAAGAATATTGAGTTTGCAACAGTTTGTATCTGACCATAAGAGTTAGGTAAACATGTTTTAGCTCAGATCTGAATTTGGGATGAATATTCCCTAACATAAAGTAAAATGCACATATTTTATGCTTAGTCTTCTTGGAGCCGAGGGGGTTCACTACCTCAAATTCATCTGTGTAGAGATGTAAACGAAGTACTAGCCCAGGATGGCGTTGGTGATCATTAAAAGCACGATGCTGTTTGAAAATTGTTCCATCTGTGTAATCCGACAAAATATCAGTATTTGTCTCAGCAACTCTCTCTCTGTTAATGATGTGGGACAGAATTGTTTCATTCTTTAGTAAACGAATTAGGGTTTCCACTATAGAGACATAGTAGCACTTGTGAGCTATGCCATCAACATGTCCAAGTATAATCTCTTTAGGGCGGATAAGATGTAGATCATTTTCGCAAAAGTGTTGGAGTCTATAGTCGGAACTCACGGAATCTAAAGCCCTCACAAATATTTCTTCATTCTCTAATATATAGGCGAGTTCTGCTTGATCGGTTATGTCAAAGCCACATTCAGCAAGATGAAATTTAATGATTTCCTGTACGTTCTTTGTAATAAATTCTAAAATGAATCTAAAGTCCGTAACAACGGTGTCTTGAACAACACTAGGTAGAACATGTTTCTCCCTTAACTTCAGTAAAAATAAGGCAAAATGTCTCTTGAGGCCAGCTAATAAATCTTGTATGCTTGGAGGTCTTGCTGCTGCTTGTGGAAATTCCTGTTCAAAATCACTATCAGCGGTATCATTTTCCTCTTCTGTCTGGTCAGTATTTACAGTTTCACGATCAGCAGCCTGTAGATTTAGAATATCTTGGTGTTTCCTGTATATATGACTACGGTAGGATCCCAAGTTACTGTATTGTAATTCGCAGCCTTTTAAGCCACAGGTTACTCTGAAGTGTCGTTCATACTGATGAATTAAACCCAAATGTGACAAATACTTTTGTATAGTTAATTTCTTAACTGGGCAAAATGGACACTTGAACACAAAAAGTACTGGCATAAGAATTGTCCCATTACATAAAATGAGTTTTCAGCATGTGAACAGAATATCCTTCTTGGAAAGAGCGCCACTTCAAGGTAATAATCAGGCAACTGAAAATAAAATTGAATTAAAACAAATTAAGACACTAGCGCAAAAGAATGAAAATTATATAAAAGTAAAACAAAGTTTGTGCATAAATAGCAATTATCATGCTGCAATATTAGTGCTAAAAGGATTAAACCGATTAACCGGTGATGGTCTGGTTATTCGGGCTTTGACGTTTGAAAATTGGAAGCCAATTTCAACAATGGGTATAAACCTGAGACCAATTCTCTGGGAACAACTAGTAGAACGAGGACCGTATTTATATATTATTAATATTATCAATTTGTACAATAAATAAAGGCCTATACCAAAGTGAAAGGTGTCCGCATGCTGTATTTGCCAGCTGGGCTGTGTACGCCAAATTTTGCACGCATATTGCCTTGGGCCAGGGGAAGAAACCTATTGTTTTTCAGCCAAGGGGGTCAAGGGTGTTGCCAGAAACTCATGGAAGTTCATTGTTTCCAATGTTGACTTATGGGAGTCTTTCGCTTTCAATTTTCGTTCATTAACTGGAGAATGACTCTATGAACACCAAATTTTGCACACGTATCGCTATGGGCCAGGGGAAGAAGCCTATTGTTATTTCAGCCATGGGCAGGGCTCGAATTTGGGGAAAAAATTACCTGCACAGTGTGCACCTAAATTTTTCAAGTACGTGCACAGCTATATTCTTACATGCACAAAAACCTAACACCAAAATATGTAACAGTTATTACATGATTTATAAAGTATTAGTTTTTTAAGTTGGCAAGCGTCAGGCCTACTCAGTTTACTGGCTTTATGCATCGGGTCATCTATTGTTGTTGCAACACGCGGTGTTGTCAGTCCACCGTATTAAAAGCGTGCTATATAAGTGGATGAGTATGGCCCAGTTTTCGTCACGACTTAGCCGATTGGAGCCAGCCGATTCTTTGAGAAAAAATTTCGTTGAAAATTTATTCGACTTTCGGCAGAAGAACCATAAACTGAGTAAACTATATTTACGTGCATGCTGTGCACCTAGCGATCGCAACTTACATGTACGTGCACCACTGGATATTTACCTGCATTTGTGCAGGTGTGCACCGCTCATTTATAGCCCTGATCGGTGTCAAAGGCATCGCCAGAAACTCATGGAAGTCTGTTGTTCCGCCCCCATTCGTTTTCGTCCAATAACTCTGGAACAAGTTATTGGACAGAAACGAATCGGGGAGGAACAATAGACACCCATGGCTGAAATAACAATAGGCTTCTTCGCCAAAATTCGTTTCCGTCCAACAACTCCAGAACGAGTTTAATAATCCAATAACTCAATACCAATTTTTGTACGCTGGCGAATTCAGGCATATGGCTGTAACTAGCCCCTGTATGCACTCTGTCACGCCCACGGCAGCTGCGGTTGGCTGACCTACTTACGTCACTACTCGGATACATTAATATTCATGACCTTGCATGGGTTTGCTGCCACAGCCGACCGTAAATGAGACGAGCAGACGACTTGACGAGTAGGCTGACGTATCTTGGTTGCCGTGGGCGTGACAGAGTGCATACAAACTGGAATTTCGCTTGCAATGTAAACAGATAGGAGACGTACTGGAGATGCCCCCCTTCTAGTATTATAGACTACATCGACTGCCACCATCAGCCAAGGTAATATATTTTAAGTATTTCCGATTGTATTGATTTCCACTAATCACCCAACGATATATTTTAAGTATTTTCGATTATATTTTTTCCCAGAGAACCGTGATACATGTCCCAATAGTGGTTCTCCCCGACCTGATAATCACCATATTTAAAAGTGATGCTCCATTTGCTTCGGAGGCTTCTCATGACGTTTTAATTTTCCGAATTCAGCAACTTTGAGACCTGCCTGTTGCCAAATTCGGAAAAGTTGCCGAAATCTGCACTTTCCCGAACTGCTATAGCTATAGTACAGACTCCGTGGAAAGATTGAGAGCAGATTGTGCGGGGAATACAAATTGTAAATCAGGGAGTACCGAATCCAGAAGTTTGTCGAAGTTCGAAGTCCAAACCTAAATCACAACAGCATGCAGTTGCAAAGCGAACAGAAAGAATAACAGCATGCAAACTGCCAACACTTACCAATGAATTTCATCCGTGTGTTACTGCTGAAATTCTTCTCCGCTAACCAGTTACAAGTCTTTTCGACGCTCCATTTACTCAGCCCCAACCCGTCGCCCGCCATGTTTGTCTGCCTGGTTGGTGAGCGGGAACTTTGCATCACGGGATATCGACGATTTTCCAAATTTTGAACTTCTACATTTCGACCAACATGTGTGATGCAGTTTATTTAGATTTTTATTTCCGTCATATCAAATACTAATAATCCTAATAAATTAAATTAGGAAGAAAGACACATTTTTAAAGTTAGACTCGTTCCTAGCCACGGACTCGTACCCTCAGTCTACAATCTTGCCACCAGGGGTAGCTGCTCCAAACTTGATCAAACTGAAGAACCAAGAAGTACCTTCGATAAAGGTTGGTTCTTGGTTTGGTATCATTTATTCACCATCCAAAATACAACATATATGAAGAAAAAAGCAGAAGTTACAATATACCACATAGTATGAATTCCGTAAATATTAGGGTGGCGGGAGAAAACCCCAAAGGGCTTGTTATATCCCTAAGAATAAACAGAAAAGATGCATTGATTCAATCTCTAGGATGTTTGTGTGAGGCAACGAATTACAAAGTCTTATAAACAAAGCATAGTGGTAGAAAGTGAATAAAGGATTAATATGATATTGGACTATGTATTTACTCATTATTATATTAGATATGGCTAATATGTGCAATGGTTATGATGCTAGTAGAAAGGCTTTAAGAAGGTATTTAAAATGAGAAATTGATATGCAAATTTGTAGATGGGAGGGCAATTTATTCCATTCCCTAGGAGCCTTAATTTTAGCTGTGTGTAGAGAAAGACAAGTCCGAAATGGATAGCGATATAATTTCGTAGCAGAACCTCTTGTGGGATACTGGTGTATATCACTTAATCTTGTCAAGTAATTATTAAACATTGATGGTAGAAGTGATCTATGATGGATAAATTTATGAGACAGTTGCAAAATAAGATACTGATTCAAAACTAACAGAGGCAATATTTTAAGTCTGGAAAATAACGGAGCAGTATGTTCTAGAGGATGTACGTGAGATATAATTCTTACTGCTCGTTTTTGAAGGGTAATAAGAGACTTGAGGTGCGTGGAAAAGGTGTTGCCCCAAACAATATTACAATATGAAAGATAGGGGAAAATAAGCGAGTAATAAAGTAGATATAAAGTTTTCTTATTGAGGCTATGTTTAATTGTATTTATCAAACCCAAATTTCGTGATACCTTTTTGCATATTTCGTTGATGTGTTTCGTCCAGGTTAGTTTTTCACTCAAATAAACTCAAAGAAATTTAAAATTGTCAACCTTTTCAATATCGTGCCCCATAATAGATAATACTGGATTGAAAGAACTATTAGTTCTACAGTTAGGTTTGATAAGCATAAATTTCGTTTTTGTTACATTTAAAGAGAGCTTATTACTGGAAAGCCAATTATATAATAACAACAATTCTTCAGACATCATTTGAAAAAGTGCAGCAGGATTATGATGAGATAACATTGTACTTGTATCATCTGCGAATAATATAATTTTCAAGACATTTGAAACAGATATCAGGTCATTTATATAGATAATAAATAGCAATGGCCCCAGGATAGACCCTTAAGGGACACCACATGATATAGATTGTAAAGTAGAGGAAGTATTATTAACAGAAACAGTTTGAAATCTGTCAGATATATAGCTTTTAAACCAACGATTGCTGGTATCACGAAAACCGTAATATTCTAACTTTCTAAGTAAAATGTCATGATTCACAGTATCGAATGCCTTAGAGAGATCCAAGAAGCAAATAATGCTAAATAATTTGGATTCTTTAGCCGCAACTAAGGATTCATAAAGAGACAGTAAAGCAAGAAAAGTAGAATGGTTGGACCTGAATCCAAACTGATTGCAACAGAGTATAGAGAACGTTTCTAAGAAATCAACAACATCAATAGCCGCAACTTTCTCTATTTTGCTGAAGGTTGGCAGCACAGAGATAGGTCGATAATTTTCCAAAAGCCTATCATTGCCAGATTTAAAAACTGGGGTCACTTTGGCTATCTTCAACTCTGCAGGTACAACACCAGTTTGAAAAGACAGATTAATAATATTAGACAATGGTACGCTGATGGAATCGGAAACTAATTTAACTAGAGACATACGTACACCGTCGATCCCAGCGGCACTATTTTTTGACTCGGAAATAATTTCGGATATTTGAGACGGAGTGCAAGATTTGAATTCAAAATTATCATTAAAATTGCCAATGAGATAGTCGGTAAACGTTGAATTAACATTGGGAATCTTATTACAAAGTGTATTTGCGATGGAGCAAAAATAGTCATTAAATTTGTTTGCAATAACAAGCGGGTCGGTTATTTCCTTCTCGTCAATAATGAAAGTTCGAGGCAGAGAAGACTTTTTGTTTCTACTGAGTTGTTCGTTAACGATTTTCCATGTCCCTTTAATGTTGCTATTACATTCATTAAATTTGTCGTGAAAATAGTTTTTTTTGGCAGTCTTTAAAATATGATTAAGCTTGTTCCTATAGTTGCGATACTGTTTTCTAATAGCGTGACTTTTTTGTTTTAACTGTACTCTGTAGAGCCTATTTTTCTCACGGATGGATGCTAAAATACCACAAGTAACCCAGGGTTTAATAATTGCAGGCTTTCGAATAGGTTTGGTAGAGATAGGGAAACACTCGTTGTATATTTCTGTAAAGTCCTGAGAAAAAAGTCCAAACGCATTATTAACATCCTGTTCTTCAATAACGGCACTCCAATCCTTATGACTAATTTTTTCAACGAATTGGGATTTTGCATCTTGGGTGACAATACGATAAGTTATATTGTGAGAAACAGTATCAAAGGGAATATGATGTTTTTCAATATGAAATATTGGAAAGTGATCCGTAATATCAGTGAGAAATATTCCAGAGAAGGCAGTATCGTCGTGAGAATTACTGAAAATATTGTCGATTAGTGTTGCAGTGGTAGATGTAACGCGAGAGGGCTTGGTTATCTTAGGGAAGTAATTATGACTTCATGATTTCTAAGAATTCCTTTGATGGAAGGTGACAATCAGTTTTGAACAGGTCGACATTGAAGTCTCCAAATAAAAAGCATTTCTTTTTCTCATGCTTTATACAGGATAAAAGTGGTGTTAATTTGGAGTTAAAGTACGTCAGGTTTTTCCCCGGGGGACGATAAAAGATGCCAACTGGTTGCTTGTTACTATTAGTTTTATTACTGCTACAACAAGTATTAATATCAGTACCTGAAATATCAATTTCAACGAATAGCGTTTCGTACTCATCGTCGCCCGGGGAAGACAAATCTTCTCTGACAGAGCAAGATTTTATGTCATCTCTGACATACAAAACTAGTCCCCCTCCTTTTTTGCTCTTTCGAGACGATATGAAGGGAGTATAACCTGGAATGGTAAACAAATCCTCGGTTGTAGCATCCAACCAGCTTTCTGAGATGCCAATAATAGTAAACTTTGATTTAAGATTGTAAATAAAACCAGTAATTTCCGTAAAATGGTTTCTCAGGCTCCTGGCATTAATATGAAATAATGAAAGTGTGTTAGAACTCGCAGTACTATTTTGTCTGAATTAGATTCAAAAGTATCCTCATTAAAGTAATTTGATTGATGTGCGTTAATGTTACGCCAGAATGTTGTCATCAGTTAAATAATTAGGGGATGAACTAGAGTTAAGCTCGATGGGATTGAAACACATGTTTTCGAAATCAATGTGCGTGTCTAGTGGATTTGATTGAGTTGGTAAATGTATTGGTATTTCATCCACTGTACTAAATGGTAAATTATTTACAAACAAATTTTCTAAATTTTCTACAAAGAACCAATTTGGTTCTTTGTGGAACCTACCGGTGAAACAAATAACCATTTGGTTCCATAAAGAACCATGAAGAACCAAGCTTTTGAAGTGGGTTCTTCCATTGGTTCTTCGAAAAACCAGTCTGGTTCTGTAAAAAACCAAGTGGTTCTTCTTCGAACCAAGTTGGTTCTACCTAGAACCGATTGGTTCTATTACGAACCAGTTGGTTCTACATGGAACCACTTGGTTCCACAAAGAACCACGAAGAACCAAGATTTCTAAGAGTGTAGTATTGGAGCGGCTGCCCCTATCTTGAAAAAGTTTAACACTCCGTATAACAAATTTGATGACGCTTAACTTAAGGCGATCTGTTCGCGGGAAGAAAAGCAGGAGTGTTAATTACGCAGTGCTCCACTCCAGCGGATAGGAGAGTTCCAGGGAATCTCTTATGTCATCTGAGGAAGGGAAGAGTGAGGAAGCGCCCAAGTGTAAAGAGGATATATGTACTGGTGGCGCCAGGCCAAACACCGGAACCATTTCGGGGGAGATGGCCGAAAATTTGGGACCCGACTTAGACCTGGAAGCCTCGAGATTTCGGTGTGCGGAGCTAGAAAAAATCCAAGCTCAAGAGATAAAGAAGGCAGAAGACAGACGGCGACTTCAGGAAGACCAGGATAAGGAACTACTCAGGGCTGAAATAGCAGAAACAACACACCAAATTGATGAACTTCGGTTGAAAGGTACAGTGGGGACACAGTGAAAATAGACAGTAAACCTAAAGTTATTTCACAAAGAAAAGAAGAAAAGAAAGTCAAGAAAATTGTACATGATAAATTACTTAGAATAGGGTCGCAGGATCATGATAGTACCAGCATACAGGACTTAAGATCTATGCCTGGTTTGACTAAGAAGGCTAATAAGAAGTTAAAAAAAAGTAGGATTACTTCATAAATCTGAGGACGAATCATCAGAATCCTCTAGTTCTGATTCGGAAGAGTCTGGAGACGAATCAGATAGAAATGAGTCTGATGACCACATGAGAGAGTCAAAACGTAAACATAAAAATAAGAAAAGGAAAGTGAGAAAAAAGCGATCAGGGATATCGGCCAAGTACTCCGGTGCAGTAAAAGTACCCCAAATTTGGGCACATTCGGTGCTTCAATATGAATATGTCGGCAAAAAGATCAAGTTTGAAGATTTAACTTTTCAGTCACTTGTCGCGTGAGTCACCGGCCACTAAAAGAGAACAAAAAGAAATAGTCTGGTTTTGCTCTAATTTTCAAGGAAATAGGTGTAATGCCGCAGCTAAACATACATCCCAGATTAGAGGACAAAGCAAATCAGTAGAGCATATTTGTGCCACCTGCTGGCAGAAGGAAAAGATGGAAAGAACACACCCAGAATGCGACTTATCGTGTCCAAATCGGGAAAATTCTAAATGACTAGTATAAAAATCCAATTTGAACCCTGAGTCGGCTATTTTTTAGAGTACCGACATTATCCCCCAACGACAGTTTCCCCCGCGACATTTTCCCTTGAATTCCTAGAACTCTCCTACGTGCAGACGTGAAAAAAAAGTTCCAGGTGAGGAAATGACCGCGACTGCGATTGTCGCCTGGGGAAAATGTCGCCTGGGGAAAATGTCGTAGGGGAAAATGTCGTGGGGAAAAATGTCGGTCGGGAAAATATCGCGGGGGAAACTGTCGTTGGGGGATAATGTCATGGACTCGTATGATCGGCGATATGTTCATTTCCCAAAGCTGACATAAACAAATCATCTACTTCTGACACACTATTCTGAGATGAGCTCCGGTCATTAACTTGTGTCTTAGTCATACCATTGTCTAAACAATCTTGCGCCACCTGCTGGTTCTGTTGCGATTACTGCATATATCCAGATTTGTATCTAATACCGCTTATGCCGGTGCTAGGGGTCTGTGGTCATATCATCCAAGTTGCCACATGAACAGGTACAATAAAAGCGTAACTGAGATACAAAACATATCACGAATCGTTAGATTCTTGGTATGTGCTTTAGAATAGGTTAACCAGAAGACTATACTGTGAGGTCATGTGGCTCTGTCAGTATGTCGGCATCTCTTCCCACTCCCCTTATATGCGTTGTTATTTTTACCTGTATATGGCGAGATTCTGCTGGTGGACGTTTCGTTCGCGAGGCCCGCCCCTTGTACAGACCTTTTGATCTTTGATATATGCTGGCATTTGTGGGAAGTTGATGCTGGGTCGACATCGGGCCTTACAGACTAGTCTTTTGTGCTAAATGCCGTCATTTTCATCTGACGACGACACAGCTCACCAATTCCGAGTGTACGAGTTGTCACAGCGAAACAGCTCACCAATTACCAATATACGAGTTGTCAGAACATTTTCATCATAGCTCTCTAGATTTGTATCTAATACCGCTTATACCGGTGCCAGGGGTCGTGTGGTCATATCATCTAAGCTGCCACATGAACAGGTACAATAAAAGCGTACCTGAGATACAAAACATATCACGAATCGTTAGATTCTTGGTATGTGCTTTAGAATGGGTTAACCGGAAGACTATACTGTGAAGTCACGTGGCTCTATCAGCATGTCGGCATCTCTTCCCACTTCCCTAATATGTGTTGTAATTTTTACCTGTATATGGTGAGATTCTGCTGGTGGACGTTTCGTCCCCGAGGCCCGCCCCCTGTACAGACCTTTTTGTCTTTGATATATGTTGGCATTTGTGAGAAGTTGTTGCTGGGTCGACATCGGACCTTACAGACTAGTCTTTTGTGTTAAATGCCGTCATACTCATCTGACGACGATACAGCTCATCAATTCCGAGTGTACGAGTTGTCACAGCGAAACAGCTCACCAATTACCAATTTTTTTTTTTTTTTTGATTGATTGTTTATTCACCAATACCAACGTATATAAATATATGTACATATTACAACTGGATACATAATTAAATACTGGCGGGAATAAAGCCCCATGGGGCTTGTTCTATCCCTGAGAAGAGATTAAAGATGGCATTTCTGTTGACGGAGTCATACATGGGTCGGAATTAACTCCTGCTGTGAAACTGGTTAGTTATTGATAAGATAGGATTTGAGTTTAGATTTAAAGAGAGATGTGGATAAAATTTCTTTGAACGAGGAGGGCAGTTTATTCCACTCTCGTGGTCCAGCTATTTTGACTGTGAAGTATGATACATTGGATAAGTAAAATGGCCTGTATAGGTTGAAACGACAACCACGTGTGTTATAACGAAATATTGATGATTGTTTTCTGAAGTAGATTTGAAAAATTTTTGGCAATTGATTTGGGTTATGAAAAACTTTATGTGCTAGGAGAAGTGTTGAGTAGATATTCAACTTAGAAATATGAAGGATGTTCATCTTTTTAAATAGGGGTTCTGTGTGTTCGAGTTTTTTAGATAGAGTAATCAAACGTAAAGCCCTCTTCTGTAGCAAAAGCAATGGATTTAAATGAGTGACATAAGTATTTCCCCAGAGAATATTGCAATAAGACATGTATGGATAAATCAAAGAGTAATACAAAATATAGAGGGTTTTCTT
This sequence comes from Hanleya hanleyi, assembly GCA_036873755.1. Classification (NCBI taxonomy): domain Eukaryota; kingdom Metazoa; phylum Mollusca; class Polyplacophora; order Lepidopleurida; family Hanleyidae; genus Hanleya; species Hanleya hanleyi. The sequence continues at coordinate 76,062 of JAVTVY010020439.1, forward strand.
GTTTATCGAGGTCTTAATACAGTTAATTACTCCTATATTTCTAGAGATCTTGTTACACATATACTTTATATGATCTGTCCAACTTAGTCGATTGTTGAAAATTATACCTAAAAATTTAAATTTTTCGACGATTACAACTTCTGTTCCCGCAATAGTCAACATTGGTAAATCAGTCACTTTTTGCTTGGTGTTTGGTTTAACTAACATGTATTTCGTTTTATTAATATTTAGTGATAACCGATTTGCACAGAACCACTTGTAGAATTTTTCCAATTCCTGTGTCATGGTAAGGAAAGCCTGTCTAGCATTTTTGCATGAGTAAATAGTACTCGTGTCATCTGCAAATAGTATGGTTTTAAGTAGGTTTGAGACACTACTCAGGTCATTGATATAAATCAAAAAGAGGATCGGACCAAGGACTGACCCTTGAGGTACGCCGCAAGTAATCGGCAGTGCTGAAGAAGATATTCCATTGTAGGTTACGGATTGCGCTCTGCCTGACAAGTAGCTGCGAAACCAATTATTCGAAATGCCCCTGAAACCATAATGATTTAATTTCGAGAGTAGTATATCATGATTAACGGTGTCGAAAGCTTTAGATAGATCAAGGAAGGTGACTATACTATAATTTTTTGATTCTTTGGCTGTGGTAAGTGCATCATATAGTGAGCAAGCTGCAAGAGATGTGGAATGGTTAGATCGAAATCCATACTGGTTGTTAGATAGTATATCATTAGAATCCAAGAAATCCATTACCATGGAAACAGAAAGTTTTTCCAATATTTTGCTGAAACAAGGAAGTACAGAAATCGGTCTGTAATTTGAAAATACAGATGGATCCCCAGATTTGAAGATTGGCGTTATTTTGGCAGATTTATAGACGTCTGGAACAATACCGGAAGAAAAGGACAAGTTCATAATAAAGGACAAAGGTGTAGATATATAGTCACAGACAAGCTTGACCAAGGAGGTTCGAATTCCATCTAGTCCCGGTGATGCTGGTTTAAGATTCATTATTGTTTGCTTCACAAGAGTTGGAGTTACAGGAGAAAATTGAAAATTGTTAAGCGTAGGATTATCCAAGTAATCTTTAAAGTTGGCACCAGTATCTGGTATTTCGGAGTCTAACTTCGCAGCGACAGAGTTGAAGTACTCATTGAACTTCGAAGCAATGACTTCATTATCGGATATCAATTGTCCATCTACACTAAACGACGATGGCAACCGAGTTGATATTTTTCGGTTCATTAGTTGACTTAATACTTTCCACGTGCCTTTTATGTCATGATTACTAGCATTGAATTTATCCTCAAAGTAATTCTTTTTTGAGAGTCTTATTGTATTATTCAGTTTATTTCTATATTTTCTATACTTTTCATGTGCATTATTATCTGAGGTAACCAAATATAGCCGATACAATTTATTTTTTTCATGTATAGACTTCAAAATACCATCAGTAATCCAAGGCTTTAATATCTTCTTTTTTGTTGATTTGACAGTTGTAAGTGGGAAGCATTCGTTGTATATATTTGTAAAATTAGTCAGGAATTGGTCTAGAGCCATGTCAACATCGTTGTCGTTACTCATCACGTCTTCCCAGTTGGTCCCTTGTATTCTTTGTATGAACACATCTTTTTTTTCTTGCGTGACCTTTCGAAAAGTTATATTTTGAGTAGGTGGTTGAAAATGTGGCTTAGATTTGAGTATATGAAAGATGGGGAAGTGATCGGTGATGTCAGTCAGAAAAATACCGGATAGTAAGTTATCTTCGTGAAAGTTAATAAATATATTATCAATTAATGTGGCGGAACGGGACCGAACGCGCGTTGGTTTTGTGATTTGAGGGAAAAAATAGTGGGATTTCATTATGTCTAGGAATTCTAGAGTCGGGTTATGTTGATTAGTTTTAAACAAATCTATATTAAAATCTCCCATCAGAACACATCTATTTTTCTCGATATCAGATGATTTCAGAACTGAGAGTAGATGATTGTTTAGGTGTGTGACGTTTTTGTCAGGGGGACGATATAATATTCCTACTATATATTTGGTCTTGTCTACTTCCATTTCAACGAAAAGAGATTCGAATTCACCATTTCTATCGCTATATGAAAGATCTTCCCGCATTTTGCAGATTTGTATTTTATCGTTTACGTATAAAATAACACCACCTCCTCTTTTATTGCTTCTAGATAAAGGGAAAGGTTTATATCCTGGTATGTCGAAGAGCAGTTCTGTCGTTGGGTTTAACCAGCTTTCTGAGAAGCCAATAACGGAAAATTCGTGTTGTAAATTGTGAAGGAAGCCTGTAATTTCGGTAATATGTTTACTGAGGCTTCTAGCATTAAGGTGTAGGAACGATAAGTTTGAAGTATTGTCTTGGAGTTTGGGTTCGTTCAGAAAAGATGTATCAGTGAAGTAGTTAGATTGGTGGATATTAATATTGTTCCAGTGGGAGATTTCATATTCGTTATCATCTATTTCAGTTTGTCTATGGTCAATATCATTAAGTTCAATTGGATTAAAGCACATGTTTTCTATAAATTCAAGGTTCAATGTATCAACAGGTAAAGATGAATGTTCAACAGATTCCGGAATGTGGTCGCCAAAGAAAGGAAGTGAAGAGAAGGGATTCTCGTGTGAAACTCCCTCCGTAGTTACGGAATTATTATCCACAGTAAGATACGCGAAGATAGTGAATTAACTGAACGAGTTTCACAGCAGGTAAGGAACATGCAATGGCAGATGATGATGGGTAAGTCACTCTAATAATCATTTTATAAATTACAACATATATACAAAAGAAAACAGAGAAACTGTTAAACATGAAAATGATGACCAAGCCAATATCATAGGCGGGCCATCGGCACCAGTACAAGGGCACCATCAATACTATACAGGGTATGAACTTGGTGAATGCATACATGGGAGCACCATCAATACTGTACAGGGTGTGAACTTAGTGTATGCATACATGGGAGCACCATCAATACTATACAGGGTATGAACTTCAGTGTATGCATACATGGGAGCACCATCAATACTATATAGGGTATAAACTTAGTGTATGCATACATGGGTGTATCATCAATATTATACAGGGTATGAACTTAAGTGTATGCATACATGGGAGCACCATCAATTCTATATAGGGTATGAACCCAGTGTATGCACACATGGGTGTACCATCAATATTATACAGGGTATGAACTTAGTGTATGCATACATGGATGTACCATCAATTCTATATAGGGTATGAACCCAGTGCATGCATACATGGGTGTACCATCAATATTATACAGGGTATGAACTTAAGTGTATGCATACATGGGAGCACCATCAATTCTATATAGGGTATGAACCAAGTGTATGCATACATGGGAGCACCATCAATACTATATAGGGTATGAACCCAGTGTATGCATACATGGGTGCACCATCAATATTATACAGGGTATGAACTTAAGTGTATGCATACATGGGAGCACCATCAATTCTATATAGGGTATGAACCCAGTGTATGCATACATGGGTGCACCATCAATATTATACAGGGTATGAAACTTAGTGTATGCATACATGGAAGCACCATCAATACTATATAGGGTATGAACCCAGTGTATGCATACATGGGAGCACCATCAATACTATATAGGGTATGAACCCAGTGTATGCACACATGGGTGCACCATCAATATTATACAGGGTATGAACTTAAGTGTATGCATACATGGGAGCACCATCAATTCTATATAGGGTATGAACCCAGTGTATGCATACATGGGTGCACCATCAATATTACACAGGGTATGAACTTAGTGTATGCATACATGGAAGCACCATCGATACTATACAGGGTATGAAGATAGTGTATGCATACATGGGAGCACCATCAATACTATATAGGGTATGAACATAGTGTATGCATACATGGGAGCACCATCAATAGTATATAGGGTATGAACTTGATGAATGCATACATGGGAGCACCATCAATACTATATAGAGTATGAACTAAGTGAATGCAAACGTGGGAGTACTTAGTTTAGAAATCAGTTGATGTACTTCATCTGGGTATATATCAGTAGATATAGTTTGGAGCAATTAGTTAAGAACTGTACTAAAATGAATGTTCGAAGAAAAATACATTATGTGTCTCTCCAATCAACAGCTACTTGAGAGTATACCATTGGACAAAGGCAACAGTACTTTAGTCATAACTATGATGATTAACTGGACATGTGTGACTAGCCATATACAGGTATCGTGTAGAGCGAATTTAATCTCTTCCTCAAAAAATAGCTGATTGTTTCAGGTACTAATACACTAGAGCAAATAGTTATAAGCATATCGGGTGTTCTTTAGTCATTCTGTTTATCTGGACAGGCGAATGACTTATGTCAGTGTCTTTGCTTTTCACACATTTTCATGATAATATTAATCATAATTTGTCTGTCAGTGTTTTTGTAGAGTTAATTACCACTTGCCTGTTGTCCCAAACTAGAGCGGGTTTTCCCGTGGGTGTGACACCTCCTTAAGTTGGCTAAGACTGGCATAAGAAGTTATGTGCTGAATGTCTCCTTTCCAGGTTTTGGCGAAGATCTTGCCATTTTTAGACCAAGCAGACTGGACTAGCTCGCTATCTGATACACTCCGGAGCAGCTGTTGATTGTGGTAAGTAAGATCCTCTTTGATCACAATTCCTGTCGACTTCAGGGCCCTTCGTTTCTGTATACTTTCATTTTTATGCCTGACCGACATGAACTTGACAAGTACACCCCTCGGTTTTTGCTCCACTCCTGGGCGATACGTACCACAACGATGAGCTATGTCAACATCAGACAGCTTAACCTCCATTTTTAGCTTGTCATTCAACATATCAACAGCTTTTTGCGTGCACTCTTCTATTTTCTCATCCTGGCTGTCTCCTTGTATGCCGAAAATTCTAATACTTTCTTTCCTGGAATATTGCTCGTTATCGTTGGTCTTTCTTTCTAGTTGTTCGACTCTACGCTGTAGGCTTTCAATTGTTTCCATATCTCCCGCCATTTTTTTGCTGGTTTCTTTCATCTCATTTTTCAGGAGATCATTTTCGCGTTGTAGATCAAATACACTGCTCTCAAGTTTGTCGATCTTATCTGACAGTCTTTTCTCCATTCTGTCGTTTGCTAAGTTAATCTGCATTTCCAGGTCAGTTTTTGTTACCATGGTGGTCAGTATATTCATTATTTCTACCAGTTTTTTAGAGACCGTAGAATTCTCTTCCTCCATGCTTGCACTTTCGTCGTTTTCAATATTTTGAGTAGATGAACGAGTGGCTGGCTTCCCAGATTTACTGACCGTATTTGGTTTAGGCATACTTTCTGTCACTCACAACGTATGTCCGTGCTGAGTTCATATCACGGTTCATGCTGACCGACTATACATGGACTACTGGTCTGTATGCACTCGAACCAGGTAGGTAGGTCAAACAAACAATGGACTGGTGAACTCCCTTGTGTACCTGGGCCTACGGCCACTGTATGCTGGCTATATCATCGTAGATAATCGCAAATACCTACAACTGACGTGGAATTGGGACGTCTTATGGCCACAAGTATATTCTATGTCCATTAAACATGCATCCTATGCTAAACATACACCATGGAAGTGCATACCACGGGTCGAATTTTCAAAATTGACGAGGACGGTTTTTCTAACACAGGTTACCGCGCCGCCATCTTGAATCCGATGCCACATGTTGGAAGATGTTTTACAAATTTCCAGTAAGTACATTGAATGAAGCTGACTGTAAAAAGGATAAATCAGTATAAAATGAAATTCATTTTCTACAGTCTTACAGTTGCATCGCTTGCTTTTTCTCTCCGATCTAGGCGTAGAATGTCCTTCCCACTTTACCATATGTGCAACGAAGAGAGCTTACAGATTTTCTAAATTTAGTATTTTGTTCATTTTCCAGATACGATTCGTAATTGAGTCATTTTATACAATATATAGCTGTCTAATTTACTAGTTTCCGTTACTTTAATTTGCCAGACCTGATAAATTCCATGTCCATATGTCATTGAAACCCAGATCATCGAGTAAGCATTGACCTTTGATACCCACGAGAATTTAGCATTTCCCTTAATATTGAGTCTCGCTCCTGTGTATAGGCTTTATATAACAGAGTAAATTTGTTGGCTATCATCTTAAACCAAAAAGTTAACACCCTAATCATATTAGATGTCTGTTTTTGGCACTTCTAGTACTTTTTGACAAAATTTCAAACGGATCTTTTCGAGATCAGACACATCGTTAGTTCCCCATAAATCGCAGCCATACTATATAGGAGAAATAAGTTTGTCCATAAGGCAAAGTTTAGTTGAAATGCTAAAAGATAACCTATCGAACAGACTAAATTGATTAACAAAACTCTATTAGCTTGTTAGCTAGTTTACCGCGGCCATTGTAGTTAATGATCACACCCAGGTAACTGAAACTCTTCGCTACCTCTATTAATCTTCCCCATAAAACCAGTCAGTGCTCGGGTTATTCCCTCGTTTTTGAAAAATGCATATTTTAGTCTTTTCTATATTGACAGTGATGTTCCATTTCAAGCAATAGTTATTCACGCCATTCAAAATGATGTGTTTAACCCTTCAGGTGTGTCAGAGAACAAAACATTATGGTCAGCAAATAATAACATAAATATGGAAATTTTCATCTAACGTCACATTCCCATTATCAACATCTTTCTTCTTTTTTTTCATGTTCAACATCAAATAGTTCGGAAAATTTCCTTTTAAGACGAATAAGCGATCTGACACTTCTGTACACCGACTTTAGCATGCTGACCATGTTACTGCTAATTCCATTTTCCATTAAGTTCAGCTATACAGCGCCTCTTTATTTACACGATCGAACGCTTTCTTAAAATCTACGAAAGCTAAATGTTACCATCTAAATGTTTTTACATAAGCATTTGCATGATAAATACAGTCAATTGTTTGACTCTTTTTTTCACGAAATCTGAATTGTTTGTCACAAAGTATTCAGTTTCTTCGGGGTATTTATTTAATCTATTTCTCAATAATAAAGAAAATATTTTGGCGAATACAGTGTTATTCGCTTATCGTTATCGGCATTTGATAAGTCGTCCTTTTTAGGAATAGGTACTATTACACCATTTCAGCGTATTCTTATTTTTCACAAATAAAATTACAAATTTCTAACACGTAACAGATTAACAGATCTTGGCAATCCAAGAATAACTCAGCTGGTATTTTATCAATCCCTGGAGATTTATTTCGTCTAAGGTGTGCAATTGCAACGACGAATTCTTCATCAAGATGTTATATTTCAACTTTTCTAGTACTTATTTCGTTAGTATCTATCTTAATATCTTCATCTTGACTTCTAGACGAGTCCTTAAAATACTCCGCCAAGTCCTCTATTTGTGTGTCAGCTCTTTCACAACAGGGCGGTCTAA
>JAVTVY010020440.1:0-78540 GCA_036873755.1 Hanleya hanleyi
GTGAAAAATGTCATTATGCCTCTTGAACAGTTCGATAAAGCCTTCAACCCCATTCCACAGTTTCACAGATCAAAGTGATAGACCTGATAATAAATTCATTGAAAATTAACTTTGACGGAAATATAAATTTTCCATTTTGCTCGGCAAAGTAAGCGGGAAGGGAGACTGAAGAGCGTAGATGTTCGCGCTATGACTAAATCCTTGAAATTTGTTTGGATTTCCAAATATTTGAAAGCCTTTTTGATTTGCAAAAATCAACGGCTGAACGGAATGTTTTGAAACTTGGAATTCACGATACTTGTACCAAGACATTGCCAAAGCGATTATTGTGACTTCGTCTGTCAATTCAGTATAGACGGCACGGACCAGTCCACATCGTCGGATTTTGAACGAGGAAAGCGAATATATATATATTGTGTCAAATCTATTAGTCAATTCCTGCAATTGTGGGTTAGAAGTTGAAAATTACTTCCCTTGGCATGAAAACACTTGCAGATGGCGCTTTTTTCTACAATTACCACTACCTCCGCTGATATGTCTTTCACTGTATTATTGCCACTGCCGCAGGTTTTGACTACAATGTAGTCATTTCTCACTTGTTCAATCTATGACCGGCTCTCCCAGAAAGTGTCGAATTTACGCATGCAAACGCTGTGTTGTGGTGCATTATGATAGTAGGATTACGGCATTTGTATCACATGTGTTATTCTCTGCGAAAATTATCAAAACTATAATCCAGTGTTTAGCCTCTCAACCCATCCCACCCCTCTGCCCCGGCTCCGCCGTGCCTGAATAGGTGTTAGTAAAATCCGTCTGCATTTCTGTTTAGGAGTGGACTACAGCTATACATATACAATTATCAGCATGTCTGACCCATTTTTGTCCCCAGCCGCAACGCGGCCGGGGACTTTAAAATGGTTCTTGCTTCTATGTGTCCGTGCATGCACGGACATGTCCGTGCAAATACTTCGTAAGCAATAACTTCTAAATGCTTTGTCGGATTCCTCCGAAATTTGGCATCTGCATTCTTTGCGACAAGACGTCTCTTGGTATTATGTTTCAGCAAGATCCGCCTGTAGGTGGCGCCACTGGGTCTTGTTCCAATCTTTAGTACATGTCCGTGCAAATGCTTCGTAAGCGATAACTCCTAAATGCTTTGTCGGATTCCTCCGAAATTTGGCATCTGCATTCTTTGCGACAAGACGTCTCTTGGTATTATGTTTCAGCAAGATCCGCCTGTAGGTGGCGCCACTGGGGCACGGACATGTCCATGCAAATACTTCGTAAGCAATAACTTCTAAATGCTTTCTCGGATTTCTCCGAAATTTGGCATCTGCATTCTTTGCGACAAGACGTCTCTTGGTATTATGTTTCAGCAAGATCCGCCTGTAGGTGGCGCCACTGGGTCTTGTTCCAATCTTTAGTGCATGTCCGTGCAAATACTTCGTAAGCAATAACTTCTAAATGCTTTGTCGGATTCCTCCGAAATTTGGCATCTGCATTCTTTGTGACAAGACGTCTCTTGGTATTATGTTTCAGCAAGATCCGCCTGTAGGTGGCGCCACTGGGGTCTTGCTTCTATGTGTCCGTGCATGCACGAACATGTCCGTGCAAATACTTCGTAAGCAATAACTTCTAAATGCTTTGTCGGATTCCTCCGAAATTTGGCATCTGCATTCTTTGCGACAAGACGTCTCTTGGTATTTCGTTTCAGCAAGATTCGCCTGTAGGTGGCGCCACTGGGTCTTGTTCCAATCTTTAGTGCATGTCAGTGCATGTCCGTGCAAATACTTCGTAAGCGATAACTCCTAAATGCTTTGTCGGATTCCTCCGAAATTTGGCATCTGCATTCTTTGCGACAAGACGTATGTTGGTATTACGTTTCAGCAAGATCCGCTTGTAGGTGGCGCCACTGGGTCTTGTTCCAATCTTTAGTGGATGTTCGTGCAAATGCTTCATAAGCGATAACTCCTAACTGCTTTGTCGGATTCCTCCGAAATTTGGCATCTGCATTCTTTGCGACAAGACGTCTGTTGGTATTACGTTTCAGCAAGATCCGCCTGTAGGTGGCGCCACTGGGTCTTGTTCCAATATTTAGTGCATGTCCGTGCAAATACTGCGTAAGCGATAACTCCTAAATGCTTTGTCGGATTCCTCCGAAATTTGGCATCTGCATTCTTTGCGACAAGACGTCGCTGGTATTACGTTTCAGCAAGATCCGCCTGTAAGTGGCGCCACTGGGTCTTGTTCCAATCTTTAATGCATGTCCGTTCATGTTTGTTCAAATCCTTCGCGAGCGATAACTTTCGAACAATTTGTCGGATTTCTTCGAAATTTGGTAAATGCATTCCCTGCGTCAAAACACCGTTGGTGATGCATTTCAGCAAAATCCACCCGGAGGTGGCGCCACTAGAGTTCATTCCATTATTCCATGCTGCAAGTGATAACTTAGAAACACTTGGTCAAATTTCTTTGAAATATCCTACATATGTACCTTTCTGGGTAACATGAGAAACGTTGCGGCTCATCGGATTCTTCTCAAATTTGGCATGCATTTACCATGCCAGGAGCTGTTGCTTGGGATTGCCTTTCGCTCACTTGCACTCACAGGTGGCGCCACCTGGTGGCAACATCACAAATTCGTTTCCGGGTAATAACTTGAGAACTGACCATCGGATTCTTCTCAAATTTTGTATGAATGTACCGTGACATAAGATGTCGCTTGATAATGCATTTCACTGACTTGCGCCTAGAGGTGGCGTCACTTGAAATATCCTACATATGTACCTTTCTGGGTAACATGAGAAACGTTGCGGCTCATCGGATTCTTCTCAAATTTGGCATGCATTTACCATGCCAGGAGCTGTTGCTTGGGATTGCCTTTCGCTCACTTGCACTCACAGGTGGCGCCACCTGGTGGCAACATCACAAATTCGTTTCCGGGTAATAACTTGAGAACTGACCATCGGATTCTTCTCAAATTTTGTATGAATGTACCGTGACATAAGATGTCGCTTGATAATGCATTTCACTGACTTGCGCCTAGACGTGGCGTCACCTGGTGTCAAAATCTAAATTTGGTTTCTGGGCAATAACTTGAGGACCCTCATCGGATTCTTCTCAAATTTGGTATGCAGATGTCCCCACGATACCATGTTCCTTGGGATTGTATTTTTCCCGCTTCTGCCTACAGGTGGCGTCTCCTGGTGGAAAAATTTGTTTCCGGGCAATAATTTGGCAACTGCTCATCAGATTATTCTCACATTTTGTATTCATATGTGACCCGCCCCAAATAACATGAACACCGGTGGGCATCTAGTACCGGCAATAACTTGAGGACCCCTCTTCAGAGTCTCAAAGTTCATATGCCGATACCATGACATGAGATGTCATTTGGGATTGTGTTTTGCCTGCTTGCACCTACAGGTGGTGACTCCTTGTGGCAAAGTCTAAATTTGGTTTCTGGGCAATAGATTGAGGATGCCTTCATATTCTTGTCAAATTTAGTTTGCAGATAATATGCCATGAGTTCTCTTGGGGTTGCATTTCGGTTACATAATTTTCATGCTACATGGTAAAGAAAATATATTAGAGTAGCAATCAACATTCAGTCAGCCATTCGGAGTTGATCTCAAAACCTGGGAAGATGGAAAGACCCCTCTGCTTCTTACGCCTGTGAAGTAGCTGTTGCCATCCTCATGAATATCTTCTGAAACCGACAGCGCTTATAAATATTGCTGCCATTTTGGCGGGGGACCTAGCATCCTCTGGCTACTTGTTAATTCTTTGAAGTGAGCCGCCATACCGCTCGAGCCAACGCTACAAGCTCCTCAATTATCTGTAATGGTTGGTGCCGAGCAAAACAATTTTGGTGATATTATCGGACCAACACAGAGAATCCATGTGAATTGGCAGGTTTGGGCATAGAGTCATAGGGTTGCCTTTTAGTCGGCAGACGCCGTCAACTTTTCCCACCTCTATAGCCTACATATCTCTCCAATTTATCCAAAGTTTATTACTTCAATGGCATTATCAGACTTCATACTGCATATCTAAACGCTGTTTCACCGGGGAGTTGTCAGTTAACAAAATAAAAGCTGCAGAAGTAAGACGGAATTTCATTGGTCAATTAAGTCGTTATAACGACTTAATAAGTCGTTATAACGACTTAATGCTGCAATTTCATTGGTCAATTAAGTCGTTATAACGACATAATAAAAAAAAAAATAAATAAAAAAAAATAGCCCCTATTTTTTTATTTTTTTTTATTAAGTTGTTATAACGACTTAATAAGACGAAAAGAAAAATTTTCAGCCCCCATTTTTTTTTTTTTTTTTTTTTAAGTCGTTATAACGACTTAATAAGAAGAAAAAAAAATTTCAGGGGTTGAAAAAAATAATTTCCATGTCCCTTTTACGGCTCCGTAGATTTGGCACCCGAACAAATCTTTTTAAAGCTGTAGTGGGAATGAAAATGAAAGAGGATAATCGCATTAAGTTGGGGTCCATTTAGCACCGCGGAGGTAGGATTGTATATAGCTGTATGTGAACGAATTATATATAGGTCACCGCTTAGACCTGCCGCATGTACTTGAAGAAGTTGTTTGAAATTGTAGTGTAAGGGCGGCTTCCCATGCGGATTGCGCGGCCCATCACGTCAATGTTTCATTCAATTTTCACAGTACATTTCTTATTTTGGTTGAGATCTTTACAATTGCTATTTGAATAGCGGGGTGACATGTCACCTAAATACAAAACTCTCCGGACGCAATTGTCGGGGTCACAACATGTGCATTTAGCTCTGTTATATGTCATGTCAGCGGTTGATTTTCAATGCATTGATATATATATATATATACACGCTCTGGATTGGTCGATTTTCAATACAATATAGGTATTGATATTACAATTTCAATACATTACCAAATGTTCAACGCAATGGATTATGACAGGGATGGCCTACCATATGAGAGCCCCATCAAAACTTGACGACTTATGAGATATTCAGAATGCTATGGAAGTCGATAGCGGCCACTCGCGTTCTCGCTATCTCGCCCTGTAGATTTGGCCAGGCGAATTGGCGGAAATACGAGAATTAGGGGCGCGAATGGCCGATAGCGGCCATCAATAAGGTCGCGGCACGATAACACGAGAACACGCGAACGATGCCATTAGCGAGTCGCGACCTACCATTCGCGTGTTCTCGTCTTCTCGCATACTCGCCTCAGAATAGGTCGCGGCACGCGAACACGCGAACACGCGAATGGCCGATAGCGGCCATCAAAATGGTCGCGGCACGATAACACGAGAACACGCGAATGATGCCATTAGCGAGTCGCGATCTACCATTCGCGTGTTCTCGTCTTCTCGCATACTCGCCTCTGGATAGGTCGCGGCACGCGAACACGCGAACGCGCGAATGGCCGATAGCGGCCATCAAGAAGGTCGGGGCACAATAATATAAATCTAAATATAATTTAATACGAAACGAAATTTAGTATTTTTCCGTTTTACGAAATGAAATCCGATGATACAGTCAAGCGACAGACAAAGGAACAGTACTTCATTCAGAAGTTCAAATGTGAATTAAACTGTTAATAATACCGTTATTGATATATGAACTGTGGAATTGAACAATTAATTATTTCTTTTATGCATGTATCGACTGAAAAAGGAGATGTCAGGCCTACCGAAATTTAAAAAATCATGTAACCTGTTATATTTTGAAACTCCCAAAACTCTCAGATAATAAATATTGTTCTCGAAATTTGGTTTGAAAAGCATCTGCAAGCATATAAAAATGAACGAAAATCAATAAAGAGATGGAAACTACATGGTCTTTGCTCTGTCTTGTTCTACTCTTGTTTATGTCAGCTCGCGCGTCGCCTCAAAAAATACGCATGAACACCCTTTTCCCAAACATATCAGTAGAACGATCTCCCTTGATCAAATGGAGATCTGCAGCCTTCCATTTGTCTGCAAAGTGATGTTGAGAGTCAGAAAAGGCCGTTAACTGTTCACATATAGTGTTCACAGATGGAAAAGGTTGACAACTATCACCCCGAGAAAGTGATTAGTTTGGGCCATCACTCTTTTTTACGATCCCTTTTAAAAACGATATACATCACATCTGAAGAGTGATGAGCAATGATGAGTGTAAATTTAGCTCATCACCTTTTAAAGGTGATGAGGCAAAATCATCACCCTTAAAAGATGATGACCATCATAACCCTTCGTTGATGATCAGAACTGGTCATCACATTTTTTTCTGGCTGTATTGGAGAATGAATGTTTCTGGTTCGAGACGTGGCACTGTATCTCAACATATTGACCTACAGCTGTCCTGAAACGGGACTCTCCTGAAATAAATTACAATACGCAAAATAGGGTCTGAAAGCCAGAAACACGTTTGTTTTTTTTTTCTTTTTTTTGTACTGCTAAACCGGTTTCGTCCATTTTATGGTCTTTTCAATAGCAATGATATATTTTTTTCCTATGTGAAGTTATATATATATATATACATATAGTTGCCTTGCTGTTTTTATATACAAATTAGACACTGGAGACATATTTACAATATACTGGAGAAGCCAAATCCTAACAGTTTGTTATAATGCGACAATGATATATACTATAGAACAAGAACTAAACAATTAGCTGCATTGCCCTGATGCTGAACATAAGATGACATGTCCGTTGGGTTAGTTTTGTCTGACACGTCTAGACTTGATAAATGCATGGTTAGTTTTTACCGACAGTTGTCTGACATCTCCTTTTTCAGTCGATACATGCATAACAGAAATAATTAATTGTTCTATTCACATTTGAACTTCTGAATGAAGTACTGTTCCATTGTCTGTCGCTTGACTGTATCATCGGATTTCATTTTGTAAAACGGAAAAATACTAAATTTCGTTTCGTATTAAATTATGTTCAGATTTATATTATCGTGCCGCGACCTTCTTGATGGCCGCTATCGGCCATTCGCGCGTTCGCGTGTTCGCGTGCCGCGACCTATCCTGAGGCGAGTATGCGAGAAGACGAGAACACGCGAATGGTAGGTCGCGACTCGCTAATGGCATCGTTCGCGTGTTCTCGTGTTATCGTGCCGCGACCTTTTTGATGGCCGCTATCGGCCATTCGCGCGTTTGTGTGTTCGCGTGCCGCGACCTATCCTGAGGCGAGTATGCGAGAAGACGAGAACATGCGAATGGTAGTCGCGACTCGCCAACGGCATCGTTCGCGTGTTCTCGTGTTATCGTGCCGCGAACTTTTTGATGGCCGCTATCGGCCATTCGCGCCCCTAATTCTCGTATTTTCGCCATTTCGCCTGGCCAAATCTACAGGGCGAGATAGCGAGAACGCGAGTGGCCGCTATCGGCTTCCATAGAATGCTGGCAGCTTTCTGGTAAAAATGAAAGTCCGTATTTTATCACCGGCTATAGGTCGGCTCCAGTCACATCCAGTGAGGGTTTTAGATAATGTTATTACGAATCACCCATCTCTGAAACTGCCGTACATCTAATCTGCGCACTATTTTAAAATCTTGCGCACTATTGTGAAATAGTAACGAATATATCGCCGTCTGAATTTTCCAGTCGACAACTTCCACTTTATACGCGCCATATTCAATTGCAAACGGCCAGTACACATATACCGTGACGTCACCAAAATGGCGCGTAGAGAGTTGAAGTATTCGACTGGAAAATTCAGACGGCGATATATGCGTCACTATTTCACAATAGTGCGCAAGATTTTAAAATAGTGCGCAGGAGGGGATAGAGATTAGATGTACGGCAGTTTCAGAGGTGGGTGATTCGTAATAAAATTATCTAAAACCCTCGCTGGAGGTGACTGGGGCCGACCTATAGCCCTCATACTTGTGAGGTCTATATATTATTTAGCTAATAAAGTACATGATTATACTTAAACTTATACGGATACTCATAGACATATATCTCGAGCATTTTGGATGAGATGAGATTCATATTTTATCTGCACCCATGCCTTTCGAACAAATCTCTCGCCGAGACGAGATCACGTCTGTGACAATATCACGCGTTGGCACAGCCATGTGACGAGCGATGGGATCACATGAGTGACTTGACCTTGGACTACGAGGTTGGGCTTTGGCGGCCAAAATTTGAAAATGCATATGAATTGAAGATATGGATGATAATTTCGTGGAACTCTCATCCTAAATAATCGAGCCATGAGTTTAAGATAAAATAACAACTCTCATCCAAAATAATCGAGCCATGGGTTTAAGATAAAATGACAATTCTCATCCAAAATAATCGAGCCATGGGTTTAAGATAAAATAACAACTCTCATCCAAAATAATCGAGCCATGGGTTTAAGATAAAATAACAACTCTCATCCAAAATAATCGAGCCATGGGTTTAAGATAAAATAACGATGCTTTTATCACCATGTTCATTGCTAAAAACGGATTTTAGATCAGAAAGCAGAAAGCTGTCTGAATATCCCTTATTCTGTGTCAAACTTGAACTGGGTCTCTCATGACCACAGGCCCGCAAAACAAGAGATTCGGGTGGGGGGAGGGGGGGGGGGTGGTATTAGGTTGAGTGAAGTGTCGAAATATGGAGTCTCTATATATAACCCCATGCTTTATATAAATAAACATATTATTTATATAAAGCATGGGGTTATATATAGAGACCCCATATTTCGATACTTCACCCTAATGCCCCCGCCCCATAAATCTCCGGTTTTGCGGGCCTGTGCTCATGACCAAGGCCTCAGACAGATTTTAGAGCGTTGATTTTCGGGTCTATATTTTACAATTTTCTCATATCTTTTACAATGATGCTTTTACTAATGTTTCCATGCCAATTTGTCACAGTTCCATCGCCATAGCCATATCATACGACAGACACCATGATAAGATCTTGATATTCCCGATTTCGAATTCAAATCAGCTGAACGATGCAAAATACTAATCTGAAAAAGTTCAATTTCAGCCTCACACAAGTTGTCCTATGTTCAAGTGTTCAGCGCCAGAGTGTAATAACTGGGAATGGGAATACAGTCAGATTAACGGTTTAAGATGTCGCCACTGTCCAGTATGTCCTGAAAAAAGTGAGTTAGCTTTTAGCAGACGTAAGTAGTATATAAAAACCCGATTGAGTCGTTTTTTCATGCAAATTTGTGGAGCATGTGTGGAGCAAACGGAGTTCTCGTCCAATCAGAAGCGAGTATTTCAAATCCGACACAGAGCTCTCGTCCAATCAGAAGCGAGTATTTCAAATTGACCAAAAAGCTACCTCCAGCACAGGAGAGTTCCAATTTTTCCAGGTAAAAATAGTTCCATGTATTCATCCGCGGTGATGCTGTTTTGGCGGTGATGCGGTCTCGGGGAAAAAGCTTCCGCGGAGAAAAAGTAGTCCCTAGATAAAATGGTCCGATTGGGTCGAGTGAGGTATCAAAGTGAAGCATTCGTGAAGGGGCATCTGATGGGCTGGGTGTGGGGTTGAAATATCGGCATTCTGCGCATGCGCGGTGGCCAAAGGGTATGGAAATAGACGTTTTGGAGCTAGGGGAGCCTCTAATGGGTCGATGCGGTCGTATGAGGTATCAAAGTGAAGCCTAGGTGAGGGGCATCTGATGGGCTGGGTGTGGGGTTGAAATATCGGCATTCTGCGCATGCGCGGTGGCCCAAGGGTATGAAAATAGACGTTTTGGAGGTAGGGGAGCCCCTAATGGTCCAATGAGGTCATATGAGGTATCAATGTGAAGCATTCATGAAGGGGCATCTGATGGGCTGGGTGTGGGGTTGAAATATCGGCATTTTGCGCATGCGCGGTGGCCAAAGTGTATGGAAATAGACTTTTTGGAGCTAGGGGAGCCTCTAATGGGTCGATGCGGTCGTATGAGGTATCAAAGTGAAGCCTAGGTGAGGGGGCATCTGATGGGCTGGGTGTGGGGTTGAAATATCGGCATTCTGCGCATGCGCGGTGGCCCAAGTGTATGAAAATAGACGTTTTGGCATCTAGGGGAGCCCCTAATGGTCCAAGGGGGTCATATCAGGTATCAATGTGAAGCCTATGTGAAGGGGCATCCAATCATGGGTGGGTGCATGTAAAATTTTTCCTGAAAAAAAAAACGGAACACGGACTTCATCGAAAAATCCGGGAAAATGCCTATATATGGGGGGTATATAGGTCGCCGGGCTTAACGGGGCTTGCCTATTAATAGAGTTATCTCCCCCTAGTTTCAAGGTGGGTGTATGTAAAAATTTTCCTGAAAAAATACGGAACACGGACTTTATCCTAAATTACGGGAAAATGCCTATATGGGGTATGGGGGGGTATAGGATCATCCTGGGAAACCTACTTCTAGACATTTGCGGTAGGGTTGTGGGATCTCGTTGTCTTAGTCTCGTCATTTAGAACATGATAGGAAGTGTCGCGGAGCGAAACGGGGAAATTTTTGAAAAAGTTCGAGGAGCCCTATATAGTCCCATACTTGGGGTATAGGACCATCCTGGGAAACCCACTTCTAGACATTTGCGGTATAGGTTGTGGGGTCTCGTTTTCTCAGTCTCGTCATTTAGAACATGATAGAAAGTGTCGCGGAGCGAAACGGTGAAATTTTTGAAAAAGTTCGAGGAGCCCTATATAGTCCCATACTAGGGGTATAGGACCATCCTGGGAAACCTACTTCTAGACATTTGCGGTATGGGTTGTGGGGTCTCGTTTTCTTAGTCTCGTCAAGACAAACATGATAGGAAGTGTCGCGGCACGAAATGGTGAAATTTTTGAAAAAGTACCATAAAGCCCCATATAGTCCCATATTGTCCCATACTGGGGTATAAGACCGATGTTTGTCCCACTGGGAAACCTACTTCTACACATTTGCGGTATAGGTTGTGGGGTCTCGTTTTCTTAGTCTCGTCAAGACAAACATGATAGGAAGTGTCCCGGCACGAATCGGTGAAATTTTTGAAAAAAAGTCACCGAGGCCTGGGTAGGCCCATAGGCCTATACTGCATGGCTATGGGTGTATAGGGCCATACGGGGTGGACGTTTTGGAGTCTAGGCGGGTCACTAATGGTCCGATGGGGTCGAGTGAGGTCTTATTTTGAAGCTCTCATGCAGGAGCACTTGACTACACTAATGGTTCATACGTTGTCAATAGTCTGCGCATGCGCAGCCTGGCCGTACTATAGAAAGCAGGCATTTTTGGGGGTGTGTGTGGGTGTGTTTGGGTTAGAGATGGGCTATTTACGGTTCGAATGGGTCGTGTGAGGTATCAATGTGAAGCTTGTGTGGGGTATAGTCAGAATGACGTTTTAAATGCAAGTCGCGTCCATCTGCGCATGCGCAGCCTGGCCGTAGTAGAGAAAACAGGCATTTTTGGGGTGTGTGTGTTTGGGGTAGAGATGGCCCGCTATGGGTCCGAATGGGTCGTGGGAGGTGTCAAAGTGAAGCTTGTGTGGGTTAGAGTCAGAATGATGTGCTTTAGGTGCAAGTCGCGTCAATCTGCGCATGCGCAGTTGGTTGTAGTAAGTAAAGTGCCCATTTTGGAGGTGTGTGAAGGAGAGTTTGGTGTCGAGATGGACCATCCTTGGTCCGAATGCGTCCTGGGAGGTGTCATTTTGTAGTTCTCGGGGTGTACATTCCGATTTAAGAGCTGTTCCCGTCATCTGTGACGTCATCGATGACGTCATCAGTACGAGTAGTAGCGAACGTGGACATTTTGGGGCAGTGAAGGAAGGTATTTGGGGAAGAGACGCTCCATTCTCAGCCCGAATGGGTCGTGGGAGGTGTCATTCTGTAGCTCTCGGGGTGTAGACCCCGATTTAAGAGATGTTTGCGTCATCTGTGATGCCATCGGTAACGTCATCAGTACGAGTAGTAGCGAAAGTGAGCATTTTGGGGCAGTGAAGGAAGGTATTTGGAGTAGAGAGGGGCCATCCTTGGTCCGAATGCGTCGTGGGAGGTGTCATCTTGTAGCTCTCGGGGTGTATATTCCGATTTGAGGGCTGTCCACAGCATCTGTGACGTCAATGGTGACGTCATCAGTAGGAATAGTAGCGAAAGTGGGCATTTTAGGGCAGTGCAGGAAGGTATTTGGTGTAGAGATGGACCATCTTTGATCCGAATGTGTCTAGGGAAGTGTCATGTTGTAGCTCTCGGGGTGTACACCCAATCTGAGGGATATCCACAGCATCTGTGACGTCATGGGTGACGTCATCAGTACGAGTAGTAGCGAAAGTGGGCATTTTTTAGCAGTGAAGGATGTTATTTGGTGTAGAGATGGACCATCCGCGGTGCGAATTCGTCGTGGGAAGTGTCATCTTGTACCAACGCCCACCAACGCCATTCTTAATGCTTCAACGCCCTGGTGAAATAGCTCAGAAGCTCTGATATTCCATGGAATTGTCACTAATTCTTCGAAATACAGTGACGCCCGTCAACGCCCGTCGTTACACCTTAACACTCTAACATAACGCCATGATATAGACCGGAGAGAGAAAACAACAACAGCAACAGGGATGACACATGAGAGAACAACAACAAGAAGTTTTTTTCATATAGTTTATTCTCCCCAAAGTTACATCATACCCACGCTGGGGGAGCCGCGTTGGGTATATTTACAATTCAAGAAGACTCTTATCCAATCAGAGGCCACCATTTGCATGTTTCATATTCGTCCCTGTCCGTTAGATGTATTCTTGTCCAATCAGAAGTCTCCATTTCAGAAAGTTCCATCTTCGGCCATGTTCGCTCTGAACTGTTTATTCTAATCATCGTCGGGCAGGCCAGGATACCGTTGAAGCCACATATCCTCAGATAGTTGTTTGTGCATTCTGAGTATCTTTCAGTGCATGGGTGCACATTCATCCGATGGGAAGATTCCGTAATTTGATCACGAAGAACGTAACATTGGTCACCCTCTCCACTGTCCATTTGGTGTTGTGGCGTTGATGTTGCACCCATTCCAAGGGATCCACGTTCTCTAGTTGGGTCAAGAACGTCTCCAGTGACGCATGATTGGTAATTGTGAAAGGATGGTCGAACAATTGGTTGTTGCCACTGGAATAGAAATACCGGAGTTTACCCGTTATCTTATGACGTAAGATGTGCCCAAAAGCGAGATTTAACTTGAAGGACGTAGGTTGGTCATTGAAGATGGCTTCCACGTAGCTGCGTAGACAGGCGAGGTCGGTCAGCCGGAAATTGTACAAGGCCAATATAGGGCGATGACGGTGGAAACAGTGTCGGATCATGGACCAATGGCGCCGATACATCTCACTCACTGGATGATCTTCGGGTAAGAGATCGCTAGGAACATTTATGGGCTCGTCCAGAAAATGTTCGATGTTATCAGGTGTATGACTCGGAACCGTAACGCTAAGGTCCGGCTGGATATCCAGGCCCTCCTGGACTGTGGATATACGCGGGCTCTCCGTGATCGCCTCACCAGTGGCATTCGTCTTCCTGGGCTCGTCTTCACTGGGACTGACCCTCCTGGGTGCATCTTCAGTTTTGTCGCCGTGGTGACGGGGCATGAATCAAACGTTGATGATGTCTTAACTGACTGGGTCGTTTGAAGAGTTCACCACAATCGTTAAATTGTTTCGTCGCGCCCTCGTAGAGTACTCTCTCATGGCGCAGTAAAGCATCTTCCCGATTAAATGACCGTGAGCACGTTTTACAAGTATACTTCAAGGCATTGTGGGCGGAGGCCTCGTGGCGTCGAAAATTGTTTAGACGAATAAATGACTTCAGGCAAGTTGTGCAAGAGAACATATCGGCTGTGGATCTGGAAATCATGAATGCCGTAAAAAATTGCCACTTTTATACGTTTTTTCCGTGACATTCGTGTCTTTTCGGCAACCTCCGTGTCTCTTCGGTCATCTCCGTGTCTTTTCGGTGACGTCCGTGACTCTTCGGAAGTTAGAGGGGAGGTGACCGGCCTATCGACCAATCAGAAGCCATCATTTCAGAAAGTTCAATCTTCGTTCAGTGTAACCTAAACGTCTTCGGGCAATCCATTATACTGAAGCTCGAAGCTCTTACTTCTCTCATTCAACACTGAGATCAATCTCCATCGGCTCTTCAATCCGCGGCGAATCGACCTCCATGGGTTCTTCTATTCTCAGATGCATTCCGATAGAAACTGAAATATCCGGACTCGAGAGTGGCGAGCGTGATCCGTGTATAACATTTCGGTGACGACTCAATTGACTGGTATGCTTAAAGGCTATATCACAATCCGCACATGTATGCATGGGTACTTCGTGCCATGCACGTGTGTGACAACGCAAACTGTCCAGGCGATGAAAGCGCTTCGAGCAAGTTGTGCAAGAGAACATATCGGCTGTGGATCTGGAAATGATGAATGCCGTAAAACTTTCGGCTCTTATAGGCCAACATAGGAGTACCCGGATGTTCTACAGTCAGGGCTGTACAAGAACCCGGATGTACCCGGATGTAGAAGTCCCGGATGTAAAAGTGTCCCGATGTTCACGAATGTACTACCATCCCGGACTTCTATCAGGCCCAAGTCCAGAAGCTCTCATGTCCTGCACCGAACTACTGCTCGGTAACCCGTGAGTGAATTAACCACGGTCGCATGCTGTAAAATGCGAGTCGCATAGGGATGGGTCTCCGTCATGGCTCTGCAACCATAGGGATGGGCTTGTGAGATCCAGAGGGACATGTTACACCATGTTACACATGCGCGTCTACACGTAGCTCTACGTGTGTAGTCCGTGGTAAGTACTATTCTGATTGGTTATTCCAAAAAGAGAGCAACAACAACAACAACAGCATAATGAATACACAAGATATGATACCTTCAATATTTCCTGAAAGAAGAAAAAACAATACCTCTATCAACTATTCTGAAAATCCAATCAAATGATACTATGCCTTTCAGTTATACTTGAAGGAGAATCAACAACCCAAGATTGTTGATTTTATGACCTTGAAAATGGTAATGTTTCATTGAGAGGAGATCGTCAGATGCATTTCGTTGTTGTTGTTGTTGTTGTTGCAAAGCCCGGGCCAGTCAATTTCCGTGTCTAATTTCTTTGCCCACGGTTTTGCAGTTCATTAGTCATTGCAGTCAAAGCATTCTTATATTTTGTACATTAATGTCGATAGTGCACAAGTTTTATTCTGTTTCGAGTGGTAGCTAACTGTAAAATATCAGATCAACATCGTTTGCAGCAACTGATGATGTCCGCAATACTGCGAAGATGGCATTTGGCAATCTTCGTAACGCTGTATTTCATTGGATGATGATGAAATGCCTGTCCAATGAATAAGCACAATACTGCCCAACACTCTCCTATCAAAGGTTCTCCTATGCACCATTCGTTCAAATTGTCAGTATCACCTTTGTGCGGAGTCACAGTTCGCCAGTAAACAACAACAACAACAACAGACGTCGGATCGCGAACTCGGACAAGATTCAAGGATTAAAATAAGTTTATTTAGATACAACTACACAATGATATGGGCGAGGAAATATCAGTAAAACTCAATTTTTTTTCGCGCGCAAGCGCGCTCAATATCGAAAAATAGGAGAAACTGAATTTGTCGAGAGAAAACTCAATTTTTCAAAAATCCTCTAAAACTCAATTTTCAAAATTTCTCATCGGGATTACCACGAAAATCGGCTAGAAAAACCCCTTTTTTCCCAATTTGACCGACCCTGACCTATTTTAATCCAGTTCTATTTCTATAAATATCTCGAGGGGATCAGGACTAGGCTCTTCAACTTCACAATACCGAACATAAGCAATTGCTGATCGACTAGAAGCCCATTCTAGTTGACCGAACCTGACCTATTTCATCAAGGTCAATTTCTAGTTCATGCGATTTGTTTTATAATAATATCTAGGCTGTCCAAATTCATAGTATTGGTAAATCATAATCAAGTTGATTGACTTTTTCCAAGGCCAAATTCTAATTATCTTCTGGAAAATTATACTATTCAGACCATATATAACTGATGATGGATCAGTTTATTAGAGATGACTTCGACATATTTTTTCTATGTCAAATAATTTTTTATTTAATTGGAGATGGATCATAGCTTGTGTTTCTTAAGTTTTGGATTTTGCAGTCAAACATCTACGCGGGCGTATATTGAAGCCTCATAAGGCTCTTGTTTCCCCCCAGGGATATCAGAACTGGGGTAAGAGGATTCATTTGTCTGCCATTTTGGGGGCAGACACATTAGACAGATTTGCTTATCTTATTTCTCCATTGTATCATAATTACAGGGAACATGGCGGCGTGTGACAGACATCCCTGTATGAACGGGGGTTTGTGTCAGGCAGTCGATGCTTCTGGCTACATGTGTATCTGTCCTATTGGTTACCGAGGACAAAGATGTGAATTCGCATTAACGCCAAACCCATGCTTGGTAAAGTATCTCGAATATTATTTTTTGTGTTGTCCAGCTTATCTCAGCTGTGCTAACAGTTTGTTATTAATTTTTAATAGAAACTTTATGGTTGGCTAGAATTTCTTCCGTTTCTTCCACAGACCAATGAAAATCCCGGATTTCTTTGTGAAAAATTTGAATTGACCAATCAGGTGCTTTTAAACTGGAAGATATCCCGTGGAGCATTGTTGATTCTATATAACTATGTTACTGAATTTTCTGTTCAAATGTCTGTAATATGGTATATACCTTCTCATTCCTTGAACTGTTAAATCGACAAAGAAACGTTATAATTGACCAATCGGGTCTTAGCGAGAAATGAAATTTAAATAAATTAAATAATTATTTTAAGACAGTAAAGTACTGAAGATTACGGAATATCATTTTATAGGGTGTGGATTGTGGAGAAGATCAATATTGCCGAGTTGAGAGACAGTGTATGCACAACAATAGTCTTACTTGTGAAGATCGGGCAGTCTGCGTTGTACAGAAAAAGCGGTTCCTTTTAGGAGGTATATATTATTCTGTCCCCAGCCATGACTAGAACAACTTTATCATCACGATTACAGACAATGGCTATCGCTTCATTGTCTGCCACGAACACGAACGCATATCCTAAATTTGATAGACGAATTCGAGATAAGGAGTTATTTTGCATGATGCAACTTGGTTCGGTGTTCCAGTATAATTTAAATGACAATGGTGAAGGGCTCGGCACTGTAGCAAACCACCAGTCAGATACCCAAAATATCATCCAATAGTGTACACCTTTAATCTAAAGTAGTGTATGCGTTACCTCTGAAGACCCTAAATTAATTGAGCAAAACTGTAAAAAAAAAAAAAATCTGTCATCTGGAAACATACCCCCAACCATAACTAAACTATGTCAAGATATAACATATTTTCGATTTTGTCCACTGAAAACAATCGAAACATCCGAAAACCATTATTATCTGCTTGACACATTTGTATTCGGATACATATTTACTGGACATAATAAAAATCTCCGGAACTGTTAATGCCTCAGAGGTTTGCAAGGCAAGTTCAAGGAACCGCCGGTATTTGTTACCGGTACGACAAATTGATAGCAAGTAATATTTTGAATTACTCTAAAGTCATCAAAGAGTTTGACTGGAATAGATACGTGTCCCGTTACGTGTGTCTGCGCGTCGTGGACCTTCATCTATAAACCCTGTAAATATATTTTGACTGGTAATCCTGATATAGTGTGCAATATGGACCTCAACATACTCCTGATGAAGGAACAGAAATATAGAGAGCCAAAGAATATCAATACCACGGTCGACCAGAACATAACTTAGCGCACTAGCACAGCACGTTATTGAATGGTCGGAACGAGAAAATATAGAGCCTACAATACTCGCCGACCGAGTGGGTCTTGCTAAGGGCCAATTTGTCGATACTATCATCCATATCCATAGAAATACCCATTCCAAAGCATAACAAACATTGAGAGGCACCATGGTACAAGAAGTACTTACATACCTCCAAAGTAAATTGTCTATTGTGCCAGCAGACAAAAGTCCAAATGATATAATATTTATATGTAAGTATTACTATAAGCAGGTGCTGGTTAAGGATTTAGGTTTCACTATTCCCCCTTCTTCTGTATCGAATTACTCCTCCAGTAGAATTACTTTCGGAGATTAATTCAACAAACACGAACAGTTTCTCGAAGGAAGAGGTATTCCGGCCACTCATACCGATATACCAGAATTGTGCCGGACTTCCAAAATGCATAAAACATCGTACAAAGCTAGATTTATAGCTGGTTCCATAAGCTGTAGAAGTAAACATCTGTCTGCTCTGTTAACAAGAGCCCCGTTTGGGAGAGGTATTGTGCTGCTAATCAGATGTCAAATGTGGATACATAAAAAAACCATCAAAAAGTCTTACTCAAGAACTAGATGACATACATGTATTGAAATGTAACTACTTGGGATTTCTCGCCTAGTAGCATTTGCTAGATCCTGTGTTAGATGTGGTTATTTTAATCAATGTCACAACACATTATTGCAGAATCTTGTAAAACAGGGCTATATCATCCAGCGCCTCCGCTTGAAGTTTCTCAAATTTGGCAATACCTATCGCATGCTGATAGCAAAATGCGAGCGTTACGTGCAAGAGCTATGGCGGTACTTTCAGTAACTTGTTTCTAATTCCGCTCATTCCGGGACGAGGGGCCGTATGAACCTATGTATTTCAAGATCCTCATGGTGCTCACATGAATTATCGCAATCAAAGCGTGACTGAGATGCATCATACTCTAGATAACGACTTTACAACGTATATCATATGGATTAAGAATACTGATCAGCGACACGGATTTGATATTTTGGGAACATCATGATGTCTGCTGGCATCATTGATGCTATTGGTGCTATTGTTATTATATGAATTAGGTCTTTGAATTATGAACGCGGAAGTTCTTTAATGGACGACGGCTGAATATTGAATGACGGACTAGACGGATTTGTTACTAAGACATTCTTGAACACCTTAGTTCGTTAATTATATCGGTATGCAATAAAATTCGTCGCTGATATGTTAATATCAGTGGCGAAGCCAATCAATTCTACCATTGTTGGGATGATTTAGGGGATATTATTAGATCTGCATCTATTTGTTATTAGCAATAGTTGTGTAAAATTCGGCAACACATATATTTCACCTGTACTGAATGTGGATGAAACTACTGATAGCCCAGACGGAACTATACTCTTTCAAAAATGACACGTCGGTGCGACGACAAGAGAGATAGTTAACTACCCACTTCTGGATAGCGATACTCCAGTAGGACCTGCACACGGGATATACATAGCTCGCATGGTAGCATTTGCTAGATCCTGTGTGACGATTACAATCAATGTCACAAAACATTATTTCAGAAACTATACCACAAGGCTATACCACCATATGCCTTCGTGCTAAGTTTTTTAACATTCTATAAAAATTCGTACTCTGACGGCAAAATACGATCGTAGCGTGCAATGTCTACGGCTCTACATTATATCTAATTCCACTTAATCAAACACATTCGAAGTGTGACTGAGATACATCATATGACTGGGATACATCATACTGTTCTGTAGTAAACGAGTTGGAAAATCATTTGAATAAAGAATAATGGTCGGGGATAAATATTTTATGTAACGAACATTATGATACCATGCTATCATCATTGAATCCTGTTGACCGCTTCCCTCTTGTAGGAATCCATCTTGTATTTTTTTTGTGATTTGATGAAAATTTGGATTTGATGTTAAGTGTCGTATGGAAAGTTCTTTCGTTTATTGACGCGGAAATTCTCTGTGTGACGACGGCTGATTATTAATGTTGTATACGACATCTATACTTGTTATGTGACATCTACAATCTGCACACCACAAAAAAAGTTATATTTACCATAGATTTAGTATATTTGTAAATATTTGCTATTCATCGACAACTGCTAATAATATATTGTGCGTGTATGGCAAATGCTTTCGGCCGCATTTGCCATACATTTGCAATATCAGTGAGTGATCAAACAGACATTTCGAAATATACTGCATATTTGGTAAACAAAACTTTTTCCGTAGTGAAATGAGTCATACTTTACAAAAACGAGTACGAAGTTTTGTGTTGGATAGTGTGTGTTGGGGATTGGGAGAGCAGGGACTTGTAATCGATTCCCTTATATTTAAGCATTTTGTGTTGTTCAGAGATGACTGATATAGTCTGCAGCTGATTACTACTTTGGTATATTGTCCATTTTATCAGACAGTTGCAGTTCCGACCCTTGTATGATTGGGAGCACCTGTATTGAAGACGATTCTTCCCGTGGTTACCGATGTGTCTGTCGTCCTGAATTCACGGGCAGCAACTGTGGTCAAATCAGTGAGTATTCTTCGCTGTAAAACCAGGAAAGTTAATTCCAGAGAATTTTGAAACTTCAACACATGGCGCAGAATATGTAACTCTTTGGTTTGTTTTCCATCCACAATATATTTCAGCATGAATATATGCTATTCACAGTAACGAGACTGAGGTTGCTAGATGCATCAGAATATAATTTACTAAATTTGCAACTCTTTATCTGGTATTTTAGAGAGAAACCCTGGATTCTGTCCGACAGTAGATAAAGTGGGATTGATGCGAAGTTTCCTAGATAACTCAACCAAGTTTAACCAAGGATGTATGGTGGACTCAGATTGTACACATGAACAGAAATGTTGTGCCACGGATACGGACTTCGGCGCGTGTACCAAAGCACTGGCAACAGGTTTATTAATTTTCTGTCAAGTTATATTGCTGACCTTATGAATTAGCTTGGAAGTGTATTGGGGTGTTTCGAGGTATATGTTAGATGATGCCATGATTATCCAATGGTGAAATTGACTGTTTATTCATCCGACCAGAAGCCCGTTCTGTTATTATTCGTAGGTCATGATACGTCTCATGTGGGATTGCCAATAAATCTAGCTGTCAACTAATCACAGACCCACAAAACAAGAGATTTGGGATGGTGGGAAGAGGTGGAGGTGGCTTTAGGGTGAAGTGTCGAAATATGGGATACCCCCTCCCACCCTCTCAAATTTATTGTTATAGAGGACCTGTACAACTAACCCATACTAAAATAATCCGCTTTCTAAGCCTACTATAATCATGTCATGCACTCGCTCACGGTAAATTGATGATGCCCCCTCCACCTTTAACGGTGTAAAAAGCAAGAATATCAGTAGTAATTAACGTCCGATTTATATATAATCTGGTTAGGGCGAATCCACTCTCTAAAATGGAGGTTAACAAGGCCGTCTTTTCTCAGTAACTTTTGATTCCTTCTTAACTAATGCTCCAGAATTTCAGGTGCATTAATCTATCTATTGTTCCATGTCCTCAAATTAATTTCCTATTTGAAGAACCAGTCAATGTTGTCTGAACAGCGTGACAGATATTTGACGATAATATCCATCGGTAACATGATTGGTTATGCAAAGATTAGCTGGTGAGTATATAGGTTTATATGATTACAACACATATAAGGGAAGTGGGAAGAGGTGCCGACATACCGACAGAGCCACATGGCCTCACAGTATAGTCTTCCGGTTAAACTATTCGAAAGCACGTACCAAGAATCTAACGATTCGTGATATGTGTTGTATCTCAGGTACGTTTTTATTGTACCTGTCCATGTGGCAACTTGGATGACATGACCACACGGCCCCTAGCACCGGCATAAGCGGTATTAGATACAAATCTAGAGAGCTATGATGGAAATGCTCTGACAACTAATATATTGGTAATTGGTGAGCTGTTTCGCTGTGACAACTCGTACACTGAAGATTGGTGAGCTGTATCTTCGTCAGATGAAAATGACGGCATTTAACACAAAAGACTAGTCTGTAAGGCCCGATGTCGACCCAGCATCAACTTCCCACAAATGCCAACAACTATCAAAGACCAAAAGGTCTGTACAGGGGGTGGGCTTCGGGGACGAAACGTCAGATCCAACATCTTTGGGCGCAGCCCTCGTCAAGAACTGTAGAGAGTCAAATATTCTCTTTGAAACTGAGATCTTTAGCTCGTTCAATACTCGTGTGCTGTACTGGCGGGACTGATCATTTTCCAGGATAATAGAAACTGTGAACACTCTCGTGTTGGCACATGTATGCACCGTCGTGACTGAAAAAATGTTGAAAACGACGTTAAATCCTACCCAGCAATCTGACTCTTATATGGTCAACGATTATAGGTCCTAAATTAAGGAAATGGCTTTGTTTCATAGTGTGCATATGTCGCGAATTTGGGACGAATATTTAAAGGTAATACTGACGCCTGATTACAAATTTAGGTAAACTCGGAATTCTAAAGCATCTGCTTGTTCTTTAACATTGAAAGCATAGGAAGATTTCTGTACTATATTGGAAAATATAGCACCCATTCTTACGTGACTCTATTCCAAAATGGACCCATTTCAAATACGATTTGGACAGGGTGGATACGTGATCGCACCGTCTGCTCCATTTAAACGATAGTTGTGACGTCACACTATTCAGCAACTGTAGATTAGTTTTCTATAATGTACTTCAGCCACTACATGTTATTTTCACACTTGCATAGTCCTTTTAGTCAAATAGTACACACAGGCTGGTGAGCTTTTATATTCTGCAATAGAGAAGAGGCGTGTGCTGTTTCAAAACTGCAATAAATCTGGAAAAGCACACTACAAATCCAAGTGAAACAAGGCACTTCCTGGTAAATCCACATTCGAAATCATAACGAAAGGAGTCGCTTCAACACCGTAAATCCTTGCTGGTTGTCCATTCCTAGGAATGTCCATTGTCGGTGAGGTTAGTTCGGTTAAAGTTAGTCACACATATCAACAGACAAAAGACAAAACCACAGTGCAGACGCTCTCATCAATGAAGATGTGAGCTACTCTGCCGCCAAGTCTCGAGGTCCCCTCGAGTTGATCGAGTATTGACCTGCTCAAATTGTTTACGGCGGATCCGTCATATCAATATAACTGGTGCAGGCAGTCATGACGGTACGGACAAAACATTAAAGCGATTAATTAATTTGACCACGTAAAATGGAACGAAGATAACAGGCGATGTGTTGACCACGCAGAACAGCTAAATACTAGTTCATTTTATAAATACAAAGTCATAAAATAAAATGATAAAATGAAGTTTGTAAAAAAATGAAGTATGTCAATATACCAAGAGTCCGAGAAGCGGACTCGTGACTGCTCCTTCATTGTACAATAATACTCACCCAATTACGTAACGGAACACACCGGCTGTGGAAGTGTAGATTAATCTATACCATTTACAACGAAAAGGCTATCGTTTAAGTTAGAGAAAACACACGTAACTGTCGAAAGAATCGACATTTACTCGTGCTTTCTCCACTACAGAAATGACTACAAGTGGGAATTACTCGCGGCTTTCTCCATCATCTATTTTTACCCCTCAGCCCGATTGGGCTGAGGGGTATTGTTGTCGCCCCGTCTGTCCGTTTGTCCGTCCTCTTTCCCTGGGACTCCATATCTTGAGAACTACTGAATGTAGGTTGGCGAAACTTCTGTCCAATATAGAATGTAATCTGTAGATGTGCCTTTTGTATGTTTCATTGGTCAGGTCCTCGTCTGTCTGTCTGTTCGTCCACTTTTCTCTCCATCAGTATCATGATTTAATTCCAACATTATCTACTATGGGCCTTCTTGTGGTAAGTTTCTAAAATCTAGTGATGGTCAAATCATTTACATAATAATTTCCCTATATTCAGAAATGTTTTCGTTCCATTCTACTTCCAACATATTGCATGAAATGTTGCAAGCATTTTTCCTGATCTACATCAATCTACATGTTACATGCACCATTTGTTTTCTACCTGCATGGTAGTGGACAAGGAAGATAACCACATAAAGGAATCTGTTGGAAAGTGTAGTAGAAGTTTATATCTACAGTTTAGATCTCCACAACCTTTTCTGCTCGTGAATTACCATTTACCAATTACTCAGGTGGCTTTAATAATGCTTCAGTTGTAATTTGTGAAATTTCCATGCCTTCGAAACACTTATAAATAGTTGTTTTGGTGTCCATTTGAGCCACTATCAGCAAAGCACCTTATAGATCTATGTTTATATTCCACAGAGGCTTTATTTTTTAATGATACACTGACTAAAGCCATTGTTTACTTGCTATATCTTCTGAATAAATGTATGAAACAACTTTAAGGTGAAACGAATCTATCCAACTTGATAATGAAACTAACTGTTATTACAACAATAAATTGTATTACAACAAAACGTGTCCTCTCCTCTCGATAAATGAAAGCTATACTAAGCAAATCATGAACAATATGAGAAGAGTACAGCATTTTTTTGGGGGATTTGCAAAAAAGCCTCAGCGAACAGATAAACCGTGGACAAATGTTCCAGTGGACAAAAGCCCTATCCGACATTTAGTTTCAGACCAGGGCAATAAGATCACAACTTTACATGTTTTTTCCTGCAGATATGTGACTACCTTGTCACTTTTCATATCCCTGCACATAGTACTGGATATACTGGATTCCGATTGTCCGTCCGTGTGTCAGTGCATCCACCTGTAAGTCTGTCTGTACGCCTGGAAGTCGTTTCCGGGCAATAACTTGAGAACCGCTCGTCATGCTACCTGGTGGCAAAATCTAAATTCGGTTGAGGATTTCTTTACGAATTCTTGTCAAATTTGGTATGCAGATACCATGCCATGAGTTGTGACTTGGGTTTCCATTTCGCATGCCATAAATCTCTGCTGTGCATCCAAATTTCTACACCCATAACACATCTTGGTGTGGACTGCTAAGAGGCTGAGGGGTTGTAGCACCTCTGGTGCCTCATGATCACTTAGTTTTGCGACTCGAAAGGCTTACAAATGCGACTTATTTCGCATGATTATTGTCGTTTCGCTGAGTCAGTATACCCGTGGGCGTGGCAATCGTAGTAAATTTATGAATGAAGCATGTGAAGAAATCGCAACATTGCATTTACGACAGCTGTCACTCAAGATAGCTTTCACTCAGACCGCTGTTCACAGGTGGCGATACACCTCTGATAGCTAAGTTATGTTGACATATGGGCTGTAGATTGTTTGGCAACTCAACAGAAAATTTCAGAGAGGTTATATCTTATCTCGTGTAATCCGCCAGAATTTTCAGAATCCATCAGAATCAATCGGTAGGTCTTGTTGTTTTGGCTGTAAACTCACGCGATGCTTGAGGGCAGAGTCAGCAAATCGGTGATGGCAACTCACTTGAGGTCGTATGGTACAGATCCACGCCGTACTTAATGTGGGATAATTATTGGAATCTGGTATGAATGATTCTTCATCACACATGAAGTCTGATTTTTAAAACGAGAGTAAAAATTTTCTTTGCACTGAAATATAGGAATATCGTTATCTGAGCTACCGCCCCGCCCCCCAAACACACACTCACATACAAAAAAAAAATAGACCGGCCCCAGTGGAACACCAGATCAAATGATCTGGACGGGTCTAGTAGAGTCTGTTGTCAGGGTTAACTGAATTTCGAATGAGTACGATTGCCACATTTATTCTTTAATTTAACATTAATAACATTTGTAACTCATGCTTTAGAGTAGAAACAAATGTTAGTGTTCCGTCCTCTAACTGCTGGTAAAAGGAATTGCCTTTATGTTTTAGGATCCAGCTTGCAGCTTCGCCCGAAAACAATAGGCAATTTCGTTTAACCATCTATTATGTGAGCAGTTAGACGACGAAAAACTAACGTTTACTTATGTAACGATATACTCAGTAAATAGAAGGAGGAGGGGGGGGGGGTGTTTTTGTAAGGATATGCAACGGAAATAATGCAGATCAAAGAACATAGGCACATAGATGGGTAATTTTTCTCGAATAACATCAGAACAGAAAATATCATTTCACCGGTCTTCTGTGATAGACCAGTGGACAAGTATAGGTAATGCATCGCACAAAGCAAAGCAGAGCAAAGCAGTGTGTACTTCCTAGCATGCTAGGATTATCATATGGTGAAACTGTTTAGTCGTCCGACCGGATACTGCCAATATATTTTGCTGTCAACTAAACCATACTTCAAATATTTTGCTTGCTGGGGCAATGAAGTACCCATAATAGATATTTGAATGTTTTCCTTTATTTCAAAAGGACTACTGCAGAAGATATGGCTGCAGATTTAAATGTATGCTGACAGGATGAAATGAAATTGTCAGTTTGGATTTGAAAGTATCAGATGACCTGAACATGTCGAATTTTGCCTGATATTATTAGTTGAAATTCCGTTTGATTTGATTTACGGCAAACAGTTTTTGCAGTGTGCCATAATAGGATTTTAGGATATTGAAAACATTTTTTTGGTGCTGAAATTAGATTTCTTGGTTACTGATTTTTGTTTTATGAGCACTGACGAAAGAATGTCAAATTTGAATCCTGATTTGGCACACCGCCAACATGGAAACTGGACAAACGGAATAAATATGTTACAGAGAACTTTGTTCGGAGGGTAGCTAGGATACTGTCAGATACGGAACATATTGGGCATTTTCGAACTGAACAAATTGTGTGCTATTTTAATTTTCAGACAAGAGCCTTTGTGAACAGGAGAGCATAATAGCTGAGATGACTAAAGATTTGTTTCAGAACATGAGTAAAGTAAACGACATCACGTTCGGTCAGGCCCTGAAGTTTTTCCAAGATTCGCGGGCGATATTCCTGGTATACTTGACCAATCCGCCGGGCGAGATAGTCCCGTTCAAGAACGAGAGTCTGGGGGATGTGATAAACGGATTCTTTGGGAGAATACCCTATCTCTACCCCAACTGTACAGGGGATCCCGTGATGTTTGCACCTATGCAGTGTTCACATTATCTGAACAGAACAAAGCATATGTGTTACTGTGTGAACACCGGCAGCGGAGAGAAGGTGGGACATGGCACTGTTTGGCCACAGAAACCTGTCTGTGGACCCGCTGGTGAGTGATCAATAAAACCACAAAGTTCTAGCATGAGGCATATAATGAGAAACGGTACGCAACGCTGTATCAAACTATTTTAAGTTCACAGAACCTCCTTGCATTTCATATAAGTATATTAAATCTATAGCCACCAAAATATTCAATTACTCCAATGCTGTCAAGGTGTTTGACTGGTACTTATACACGTCAGGAGACTATAGTTGTGATTCTGAATCGTCGAACTTTATCTATACACCATGCAAACATGTTATGACTGGTGACCTTGGTATGGTTAGTGATAAGGACCTAAAACTACTCCTGATCAAGAACCTAACTATAGAGAGCCGAGAAGAATAAATCTGAAGGCCGACCAGAATATAGTCCTGTCTGCATTGGAACAGTGCGTTATTGATTGGTCTAAGCGAGAAAAAGTTGAACCGTGCAAGTGCAATGTCGTTGTAACGATCTGCCATATTGACAGAAGTACTCTTCCCCAAGCAAAACATGTACTGAGAAACCTCAATTCGCAAGAAGTTCTAGCAAATCTCCAGAGTAAATTCGTCATAGTCAAAGCAGATAAAGAAACATATAATATTCATATGTAAATGTTACTATTACCAGGTGCGGGTTAAAGAATCGAGTGTAGACATATCATCATCAAATACGTCTACTTACTCCCAAACTACATTTACTCTTGAAAATTTATTTATCAATCACAAACATTTCTCAGGGAAAGAGGTATTTGTCTTCCAATCAATCATAACGACATATCAAAAGTATACTGGACTCCCAAAATGCATAAGCCACCATACAAAGCTAGATTCATAGCTGGTTCTAGAAGCTGCACCACCAAGCTTCTTTCAACCCTATTGACGAGAGCCCTTCAGGAGATAACTACATTTTGGGAAAGGTATTGCGCCACTATTTCTAAAAACTCTCGCGTTGAATGTATGTCAATATTGAAAAACTCAACATGTCTCACGGAAGAACTTGATGCTAAAGGTCACATACCGTACAGACATGTGTCCACATGGGATTTCTCGACTCTCTATACTACATTCTCTCATCAGGACCTTATTGACCGTCTAAGTTCCTTAATAGTATCTGTGTTCAAGAAAACTGATCGTAGATATATTAATGTCGGAAGCCATAAAGCATTCTTTAGCTCGACTACATACAAGAGATATCATTCATGGGATGTTTCTTTGTTTATAGAGTTGCTTGAATTTCTCATTGAAAATATCTATGTGAAATTTGGCAACACAATTTTCACGACATTTCATAATATTAGCGTGAATTAAATATAATTATCAATTATTGTATACATCTTTTTTTTTCGAAACAGGTACAATCGCACCCGCTGAATTGGTAAGTTGGCGATGGGATTTCGAGACGAATTACTTGTTATATCTTTATGTAATAGCATGGTCTTCAGAGTAATTTTCGTCATACATACACAATGTCGGGTACATATATAAAAATTCGAAACTTTGACGGACCAATGTAGTTCTGGCGAATCGGATTGATTCTTGAGCATTTCCGTTTTGAGTTTTCGTGAATCTCCGGGTGATTTCCCTTTTTCTTATGCTTTAGAGAACAGACTACCTGCAGTGTAATTTCATATGGCTCACCACTTATCTACGCAAATTCCTGCGAATTCAACGCAGGTGAACTTCCCCTGTAGAAAGTGACGGTGGCAATCAGTAGGAATTCAAATCTGTTAGCGACAACACTGTAGCTATTTAGCGTTCCATGATATAATGGCTGTCTGCCTCGAACGTAGCGAAGATTCATGTAGCGTCTCCCTTCCCTCACCGCTATGCCGACGACAAATACATTTCCCTGGCGGTAACTCGAACATCTCCATGGCGCACTTATTATTACCTTTGCACCCTATTTGACCTTCATTAACTTGAGAAAATGGGCCGCCATGAATAAAAATAACATAATCGATGTTGTGATCATCATCCCCTGTATACACGGGGTCAATAATGACGGAAATGCCCATCTTATTGACCTTCAATTTCAGGTGATTTTGAGGCTCCATAGGGATAATTTTAACGTCTGTAATTAATATATGACCAACGAAGGGCCAGCTAGTCTGTCATTTCTGTATTCTTATTCATGGCGGCCCATTTTCTCGAGTTAATGAAGGTCTAATAGGGCGCAAAGGTAATAATAAGTGCGCCATGGAGATGTTCGAGTTACCACCAGGGAAATGTATTTGTCGTCGGCATAGCGGTGAGAGAAGGGAGACGCTATGAATCTTAGCTACCTCGAACGTTACTTGTTGGCGTAAACCACCAGATTTATGTAAGAAATAATGTGTAAGGATAGAGTTGCAAGCATTGATTTGCTTCTCTCCTGAATTCCAGTGAGTTCCAGTGAGTTGTAAACCCACGGTTACGAAATGTTTTCATACTGCAAGAGACACAATTTTGAAATATCAATACTCCGGTATCTCTTTTCTACCATCTTTATATGTTGTGTTTAGTCAGGGGACCAGGTCAAGGATCATTGCTCTTGGATATGTGCATCTAATACCACTCAATTACAACACATATAAGGGAGTGGGAAGAGGTGCCGACATACTGACAGAGCCACATGACTTCACAGTATAGTCTTCTGGTTAACCCATTCTAAAGCACACACCAAGAATCTCAACTAGGGGCCGTGTGGTCATGTCATTTCGGATGTCCACATAGACAGCTACAATAAAAGCTTGGCTAAGATAAAATCATCATAGGAATCTTTTTGCAATCAGAATATTGGTCTGTGGGGTCATATGTACTTATCGTCAGTACACCGGCATCTTCTCCCACAACCTTATATTTGTCGCGTGTAATTCAGATTTTAGTGTGAACACCCCTTGACCAGGTTAGGGCGATCCCGCTCTCTAAAATGGAGGTCAAAAAGGTCGTTTTTGCTCAATAACTTTTGATTCCTTCTTAACCAATTCATCAAAATTTCAGGCGCATCGATTTAGCTATTGTTCCATGTCATAAAATTAATTTGCCATGTGAAGAAGCAGCCAATGTTGTTTAAACAGCGTGAAGGATGTTTGACCTATTAATATGCAAATTAGATGGATGATAATTTACTTTTTTACTACCATTTAATGTGGATAGATATGTCTGTATGCGCCTCAAGAGAATTTTGCTGAATTCATTGTGTGAACTGATTTATTGAGCGAAAACGACCCTTTTTACCTCCATTTTAGAGAGCGGGATTCCCCTAACCTGTTGACATAACTACATGATCGCTTTGCTCAGATATGCGTTCTTTGGAGTTTGAATCATAGGGCTTAGGAGGCTGGCTCTGACTTCTCATTTTGCAACACATAACGTCTCGACACTGCCGAAAAAAAATGATACAAGTACGCGTGACATGTACAGAAATCGTATTAACTTGAAACCAACATCATCGACTTCGATGTCTGGTATCGGTCCCGTAGAGGCAATGTGTGTCACATGGTCGGTGGCTTCATGATTAAGGTGTTGATGAGGTCAGATTTCTGTACAAAGTTCGGTATGAGAGTGCTAGCTCAACGTCTTAATGTCTGTCTGTAGATACAAAAGATTGCTGCCAAAGAGATGGTTGATCCAAATACAATAATCTGGATAATCTATTCTTAGACACGGGCGCGTTTAAAGAATACATTCAGAAGGAGCATCGCTGTTTTTTGTTCGGGCAGCATTTGGAGTGAAGTATGCAAGATGGAAATTTGAGGCCCCTGTACATCAGTCACATGTTGGTGAATTTCCTTTGAATATATTCTGTCAAAACCGTAACCCATCATCCAAGTTCCTCATATTTTGATTCCATCGAACACTTGTGGAAGACATATATTTGCGTCAAAGGGTGCTCACACCATACACTTGAAGTAATTGGAAGCTGTGCATCTGGGATACAGCTCACCAAGAAAAATCGAATGCCAACAGTGTGGTGACAAATATTCTTGCCTTTCATTTGCATTGTCGTTTTACCTTGAATTTGCATATATTAATGATGGCTCGTATGCACTGGTTAACGTTTCGAATTTCAGTACAAAATTCTAACAACAACAACTCAAAATTAGAGAAAAATTCTTCGGAAATTCTTGAAATTTCCATGAGGGATTCGAAGACGCGCCCTCAGGTTGGCAACAAGTCGACAGCAATGAATGCAAACACTCTTAAAAACATGCGTTTCCATCAGCCCCCACAATCTGTTGCTGGGGAATTGGTACCAAACTCTTAGGGCGCCTCTTCGACTACCTCACGGGTACTACCCATCCAGCACTAGTGTTTGTGCTTTACCAAACATTGACATCCTAAATAGAATTGGATAAAATTCACTATTCATGTCCAACCAAGAATGCTAATACCCCCAATTCTTAAGGAATTATGATAAAAGTGATTCCAATTACACGGAAGACTGAAATGTATTGAAGATTAAATTGTACCATTATAAGGGGGCATTTATACCCGAAAATCTGATTATTCAAAATTTCTCACCCCATGTCAGTCTTTTGGCGATTACCTCCCAATAGCTTAGAGTATGGTCATGAAAATACTCCACTGTTCAGTCTCGACACGGGGCAGGCATTGAAAGAAGAAAAATGAAAAATAATAATTTTATATTTACTTTTATTTTTCACGTAATATTAGTCAATGGGAATGTCAATCCGGCTTAGTCCAGTTAAGCCTAAGAACCCCAAATGCAGCGTTAAATTGATCTCCAGGTGTCAACCAATAGTACTGGACCGCTATTTCCCCCATGTAGTTCCTATAGGTGAAAATATTAACCAAATCATTTTCAATATTAATTTTTCATTTCATATTTGTTCATGTTTCATGTGAATTTGACTTAATATCGGCCTAATTTCACTACGGTTCTATTGTTTGAAAACTTGTAGATCAATTTGATGCTGTATTTGTGATTCTTATATAGTTAACTGGGTTTAGTTTTTGACTAAAATTACTTGCGTGTCCTGTTCAATTGGAGACAATGACTTGGGTGCCCCCTTAACCTGGCATCGCATGTACATATATTCTTGCCAACTTCTACTATACATGATATATGAATAACAATAAATTACAACACATATAAGGGAAGTGGGAAGAGGTGCCGACATACTGACAGAGCCATATGACTTCACAGTATAGTCTTTCGGTTAACCTATTCTAAAGCACATACAAAGAATCTATCTTAGGTACGCTTTTATTGTTCCTGTTCATGTGGCAACTTGGATGATATTACCACACGGCCTCTAGCACCGGCATAAGCGGTATAATGCATATCTGATTAATTATATGTACAAATTGTTCATTTCTATTCTCTTGGTGTAAGCAATCACTGTTCAAATGCAGGGCGGGATGTTAAATTTTTATCTTCCGAATTTGTTCACACTTTTGTAATTCTTCGACATGGGCATAAACAATAAATAGGATATGCTCTAGTATTTACGACTTACGTGGGGAAGCCTACCTGGGACTTTTCCATTTCAAAACCGACAAAACTGACATTAAATGGCCGAGCATATGGCCTTAAGCATATGCGTTGCTCTATTGTTGGGCAACATTATTTTCCACCCTTCGTAGTACTGATATAAAATGAAGCTAACTCCAGTAGGAAAGTATTGTATTTTTCCATATGCAGATTGTTTTTGTTCCACAAATAACGATGACATATTAGTCAAAATTGCTTTGATTTATGCGGTACCCGCTTATGGTTCCATTTCAGCCTCCCACCAGTTGTCCTTTGTTCAAGTGTGCTGCGCCACATTGTGATAACTGGGAGTGGGAATACAGCCACATTAACGGCTTGAGATGTCGCACCTGCCCGATTTGTCCTACTGCAGAGGTAAGAACAATAGCCGAATTGGCTTTAATATACGCGCTCATATATGAGGTGCCACAATTAACTTTTCCCCCAATTTGAGGATTCCTTGCTTGGGGCGTCAGTGACCCTTGATCCTTTGTCCAACACGAATGGTCTTCCTCTGAACCGCCTCATCAATATACTCAAATTCTGGACACATCAATCTAAAACTGGACAGATCGCATGGGAAGCAGATCTTGAATGACGGACAGACGGACAGACATACACAGTAGGTTCCAATATTGCCAGGAGTATATGTATATTCGAAATTGGTCAGACTTCGCAGACCTGAAGTAAAGTTTTAGAATAGACATTACAACTTTGGTCGATTACCTTTTCAGTTCAAAAGGAATATAATTATTTTCTGTCCTTTGGGGAAATGTATACCAACATTTTGGATGTGATCCTTTGATCTTTGATATGTGCAGTTTGGTATCCAACGTATCGTCTCCTTTCAATTCATCCACTCATAAAAAAAAACTGATTTTTAACTATTTCTTAGTTTGCGGTTCACAATGGAATTGACCTCTGACGTCAATTTTGGCACGTGACAAACAGTCTCTCTCATATATTAACTTATTAAGAACTGCGACAAACGGAACAGACGGACAGAACAAGTTAGTGCGATCCCGCTCTCTAAAATGGAGGCGAATAGGGTCGTTTCTGCTCAATAAATCAGTTTACATAATGAATACAGCAAAATCCTCTTGAGGCGCACGCAGACATATATATCTCCATCGGATGGTAATGAAAAAATAACTGATCAGTTATCTAATTTGCATAATAATAAGTCAAATATCTGTCATAATGACCGGTTCTTCAAATGGCAAATTAATTCGAGAGCATGGAACAACAGATAGATTAATGCGCCTGAAGTATTGGGCCATTGGTTGAGAAGGAATCAATAGCTATTGAGCGAAAACGATCTTTTGTACCTCCATTTTAGAGAGCGAGATCGCCCCAACCTGCTGAAATCGCCGTCACATAATACGACCTCTTTTTAGCGGTAAACGTTTTCAGAAGATTGGACGTGCACGAGTCTAAGCAAATATTATTATTGTTTAATTGTTTCGGCGAATTAATAGTCTTAATTAATTTTGGAGTGATCCAAGATGTTCAAGTGAAATTGCTGAACTTTAATAAGTGTTTGTGTTTCAGTGTATGTTATGTGTGTACATGATGTTGATGTGATAATACAATATGAGTCGTCCTGCCTCGTGTCGAGGTAGTGGAGAGGGTAGACCTTGGAATTATCCTAGAAATTTTAAAATTATATACACAGGTCTGGCAAATATTATGAGTGTAGTACTACACAAATTTGAGATCGACGGTAGAGTTATTTTATGGAATTTCTGACCCGATATCAGAAAATGTGGAGCCGATATGACTGAAACTCCCCAAACAGAGGGTATTGGAACTTGAATGCACCTTAAATGGTTCCAAATGCCGCCTTCTCCAAAGTTCATAAATAAGTTATATCATTTGCGAAAATTTTATTGTATTGGGCACATTAAATTCAATTATCAATTATTGAATACATTTATATTTTATTGATATAGGTACAATCGCACCAATTGAGTCACGGGGAATAAGATGCCTTGAACGGAGATCCAATATGGCTGAAGCAGGAAGACATTTACTGACAATAGTTACACAAGGGGGATAACTCAAATGACTCCAGCTTACCGAAAAGTTTATGTCAATCAGTTTCACTATAAAACTGCTCGATATTGTGTAAAAATTTGTCTTTCGTCCCAATAAACTCGAAAGTGAAAATATAATCGTTTGTCTTTCTTTTGCATGCTGGAAAGTAATTGCTCATTATTGCACAGTATGGGCGACAGTGATATTATGGACACTTCGCTTCATGCCATAACACGCACAACATTCATGGATTTGGACAATTTTACACAGGTTTGAAAAGGAAGTTAAAACTCATCAGTGTTCCAAATTTCAGCCATCTAGGCCATTGTTGTCTGTCGAACAATCAACTTTGAAAACAAATCAACTTTTTTCACCTCAAATCTCGGCGGGGAATTCAATTTCTGAGCGCACAAATGTATCACATGTGTGTAAAATAGCTTACATTGATGAAGCAGACCCCTTTCTTCAGTTCCATGTATCCATTTTGGCAATTTAAATACGTAAGGAATTTGCAAATAGGGTGCCCCTGCCCTCAATTTGTTGTCAATGACACTGACTGGTTTGTTTATCGCTGTGGGGTTACCTGAATTATCCTCTGATTTTTCGCAGTAAAAAATAGTTTAAATTCGTAAGCTTGTGCCAATGAAATAAACAGTATATGAATACAATTGTAGCTGCAGTTGAAAAAGAAATGTGATTTGATTCCGAAGTGTCCAAAATAGCACCATAATTGGTACTGCCGACATGCTAATTCTATTGATCTCTGAATGCTCTAAACGCGCAGACGGAAGCATCTCATCCCAACAGGATCGTTATACTTGGAAACTACATGAGAATATCATAAAAAAAATCCAAACCAGCGTTGTGACCCGTAAATAAAGTCGTTTCCCAAATTTAAGGAAAATTCTTGTTCTCTTGCGAGGCCCATACCCAGAACAGATTCTTCTTACATATGTGTAGAGCAACATCGTCAGATCTACCGTTCTTAAACCCCAGACACCTTGCTGTCGAATTTGACAGATGTGACAAAACATGGATCTTGACTCAAGTCACATTATTCCTACGAACGACTTAGCGTGTGAGAGGATTTTGAGTTTTTTTTCTGCCACATTTCATCGCACATATCTCCCCTTTTCCGCGATTGTTTTCCATGACCAAGGTCACACTAGAAAGCTCTAATCATTGGCTTCCACACTCCTTGATAATCCTGTTGTTAAAGGTTGGGACTTCCACATCAAAGATTTATACATTTGGTCAAGTTTCACTCCAGGCGACATTGCAGACGGGGTGGTGTTTTATTGACGGCAAAGCACTGTTGTCGTCTTTTGGCGTCATTGGGGTTGGGAAGGCTCATAGAAACAATGCCAAAAATCGTCATCGGGGTCGTCTTTTGGCGTCATTGGTACCGAATGGGTAAAAAAAAATAAGCAAATTTTTAGAATTTTCAATGTTTTCAATATTGGTGGCAGGGAGTGAGTAGAGAGTGGCAGGTTGGTTCTTATACATGTGTAACAGTGCTCTCATGCATGTTTCTCCAAAATCTGGGAGATGGTAACTCATAAGTGTCAAGTCAATTTGAATCTTGCATTTAATTTCCCCGATTTTGGTGAAACATGCACATTGGAACAGTGAGTCTGTGTTGAATCTCAAAGTATACACACCTTAAGCTTGAATCAAGCATTTGAAAGTACATACAAAGTTTGAAATATATGTATTAAGGCAGTGTGACGTCACTGGTCAATTTTCGATTTTTTTATTTTTGTTTTTTCTTCGCAAAAACTGCATGATAAATTAGTAAAAAATAATCTGATATGAAATAAAATAGATTTTACACACTTTTCCATACAGAAAAGCAAAAAAATTGAAGAAATATTACGAAAACATCACTTTTCTGGTACCCCACATGGCGCCATTTTGAATTTACCCATGGTCCTCATGGGGGTCATGCAAATAGGCTCAAAATGACAATCTAGAAGTCAAGAAGTTTCAGCTCTCTATTTTTTGTCGTTCCGGAGATAGGATCAAAATACTCTACCCCCGCACCAGGCCAGGTAGGGTTAAACAAAGGGAAACTTTAGGCCAATCTGGATCCTGTATGCAGCGCCGTGTTTTATTACGTGATAGTTTAACTATAGAGGCGCATTCGCAACTGCTCGGCCTATACCGTCGAAGTCATAATACCCCACGCATTGATAGTGTAAGGATTTTACACCTTTCCGGTGTAAACCTTGATCCGCCGCACGTGTGGCACACCGCATGCTATAGGATGTGTTTCCGCTCACATAATCCTCGTTGCATTCCTCCCTTATCAGGAGATAAAATATATATCCAAATGAAATGGATATTCCTTTGCTTCTACCCCCGGAGGATCTCTTCTGATTTGGGGTGTTTCTCCTGGCTTTTTCATCTCAAGCTGATCTCCATGGTAACGGAAGTCATACAGCGGACATGCGCTGTTCTGAGTTTTGGAGTGACACTTTGCTTTCAACATGCATGCCAATATTCCCAGCAGTGCGAATCGAGGTACTATGTCCTAAATTATAATACGAGACCGTGCCGAGTGACAGAGGCAATGATTTAGCATAACCATTCAATAGTCGCTATACCAACGCTACGGTGGCCTGTAGGGGACATTCATGTTTTTTACCTTTTAGGTGTTTTTCTCTGACTTTTTCGTGTTTTTCTTCGACTTTTCCGTGTTTTTCTTCGACTTTTCAGATCTTGCTCGAATTTTCTGTTTTCTTTCGGAAACATCGCGAAATGAAAAAAAATGTGAAATACTTTCCACCGCGGTGAGAAATACTTTCCACCGCGGTGAGAAATACTTTCCACCGCGGTGGGAAACACATTTCACCGCGGTGAGAAGTACTTTCCACCGCGGTGTAAAAGTTCCCACCGCGGTGAAAAATATTTCCCACCGCG
Source organism: Hanleya hanleyi (assembly GCA_036873755.1). Lineage (NCBI taxonomy): Eukaryota > Metazoa > Mollusca > Polyplacophora > Lepidopleurida > Hanleyidae > Hanleya > Hanleya hanleyi. The sequence goes on from JAVTVY010020440.1 coordinate 37,356, forward strand.
GTGGAAAGTGTTTCTCACCGCGGTGGAAAGTATTTCCCACCGCGGAGGAAAGTATTTCTCACCGCGGTGGAAAGTATTTCCCACCGCGGTGGAAAGTACTTTTCACCGCGGTGATAAATATTTCCCACGCGGTGGAAAGTATTTTCCACCGCGGTGGAAACTATTTCACCGCGGTGGAAAGTATTTCACATTTGTTTTCATTTCGCGATGTTTTCGAAAGAAAACACGGAAAAGTCGAAAATAACAGGAAAAAGTCAAGAGAAAAACACCTAAAAGGTAAAAAACATGAATGTCCCCTACGGGCCACCGTGCAATGCAGATGTACATGGACGTTATTGGCAGTATAAAGTGGATATTAAAGAGGGTATCTCTCTGTTTACAGGCGTCAGATTCGACATTCAATAATCAACCGTCGTCCACACAAGAATTTCCGCGTTTATAATCGCGGGACCTTTTTTCCTAAAACAGTTAGCATCAAATCCAAACATGTAGGCCTTTGAAGGAAAATTTAAAAACACAAGATGGTTTCCTGTAAGTGTGAATCGGTCAGCATTTTTTCAAAGACGACAAGAAGACGACAATCAACATCAGATGGGTTATTTATTTGAGCTGATCTGTCGTAACAGCTCCTGGCATAGCGTATCTAGTTTCGCTTGAGCCGGTGCCAGGGGACGTGCGGTTACTTCCCACATGAACATCAATACATAGGCTACGTCTTAGAGGACTATACTGTGAAGTCATGTGGCTCTGTCAGTATGTCGGCACCTATTACCACTTCCCTTACATGCGTTGTAATTTTTATCTGTATATGGCGAGATTCTGCTGGTGGACGTTTTGTCCCCTCGGCCCGCTCCCTATACAGACGTTTTGGTCTTTGATATATGTTGGCATTGTGGGAATTGATGCTGGGTCGACATCGGACCTTACAGACTAGTCTTTTGTGTTAAATGCCGTCATTTTCATCTGACGACGATAAAGCTCACCAGTCCCCAATGTACGAGTTGTCACAGCGACACAGCCCACCAGTTACCAATATACGAGTTGTCAGAGCATTTCCATTATAGCTCTCTACATTTGTATCTAATACCGATTGTGCCGGCGCTACGGGCTGTGTGGTCATGTCATCCAAGTTGCCACATCAACATGTACAATAAACGCGTACCTGCGATAAACACATATCACGAATCGTTAGATTCTTGGTATGTGCTTCAGAATAGATTAACCAGAAGACTATACTGTGAAGACATGTGGCTCTGTCAGTATGTCGGCACCTCTTCCCACTTCCCCTATATGTGTTGTAATTAGAATCCTCCGTATTCTAATTGGAATGTTAGTTGCTTAGTGAGGCTTTCCTGTGAAGTCATATCGTTGCTTTTCAGTCGCAAGACGTCGTCAATTTTTCTCAGCCCTTACCTATCTCTCCGATTTATACAAAATCATTACCAGGACAAGTATTCTTTATCTAAATTAACTTCCAAATCGTATCTCAGTCACGCTTTATCTTTTACTGTCCATTTGAACAACATGAAGATGTAAAACACATGATATTCAAACGACCCTAGCCCCGGGTTAAATGGAATTAGACAAAAGTTACGGAAATAGCTCCGGAGGTCTTACACGCTGCTAACAAGTCAAGTAACATGATTCTGATTGTGGAAATTCAGAGTCATGGAGCAAGATTTTGAACGACTCAAAGAAGCACATAAAATTACATTCACACACCCCAATATCCACTATCGTAAACTATAGTCTGTCCGAATTCGAATATCACCAATATCAGTAGTTACAAGCACTTATTTGCACACGAAATGCAACGAGAAACAAATTAACCGAGACAAGTTAACAGCACGGCCATGTTGCGTTGACAGTTTTCTGGAAAGTGGAGAATAGTGTACGAGTCGGGCAAAATTAGAATAGATTCCGACCTCCAAAAATTGTCAGTGGTTTGTGCTCATGTGGAGGTACGAATATTGTCCGGGAATCGAGTGAGACAGTGAGTGAGTGAGTCAGTCCATCCGAATCCTTTCTCCGGCAAAATTGTGGCATGGACGTGCTAGGGGACTGTTACCAGCAACTTCTGAGCTGACCTACTTTTGATGAAAATTTGACCTACTTATAAACCTCGAAATTGGCAAAACCATGTCCTTATGCCCCCTAAGACCCCGGAAATGCGCTTAATTAAGTCAATGTCAGCGTGACCTGATCTAATTGGGTCAAAACCTACTTCGTAGGTTCTGTGACGTTAGACACGCTGCCATGTATATAGTCTCATGGGCAAAAACTTGAGGGTCGGAATCTGTTCTAATTTTGCAAGATTATGACACGTCTTCATTTTTCAGACGAAGAAAGCAACATGCCTGTGCTGTTGATTGGTTTCGGTTTCTTTGTTGCATTTTAACTTTTCCGATGTGTTATGTGCTTCGTTGAGTTCACGACTCTGATGTTTTACAATCAGAGGCATGTTACTTGACAGGCTGCGATCGTATTTTGCTATCAGTGTATGATATTCATCACAAATTTGATAACTTTGAATGAAATCGTTTGGTGCTCTCGCTTTTTTTCGCAAGTCTCTGCTATTATCTTCTGCGACGTTGATTAAAATCGTCACATTTTGCGCGGGATGTAGCAAATGCTACCAGGCCCGATATGCACACGCCGTATGCAGGTTATTCTGCAACATTCCTTTCTAGATAAAGATAATTATCTATGTCAAAATTGTAATCGTCTTTACCGTACAAGGGTTCATATATTTCCCCGCAGCAATGAACAAGGGTCAAATTTATGGTCGATGATTCTTTACAAAGTTTAGCCACATTATCAAACATGGCGACCGTATAATGTTTCCGATTGGTCGATTCCTTGAACCTAAATCGACTTTCAACTTCTGCTCTCTATTCTTGCCTCTCGTCGTGTTTCCTGAATCTAACTCTTCACCCTGGACCCTTGCATTATGTCACCTCCAGTGACTACGTCCCTTCCTATCATTACATCAATTTCAGTGATGACGTCACTTCCTGCACCTTGGACCTGTGATTGGAATCGCTCAATCTTGACATTGATTTGCGAGTGTTAACGTGCTGTTGTTATCACAGAGTATTTTGGGAAATGTTGAAAAGCGTATGCCAGAAGACAATGACAATGAATGTGTGGTGCAATTAGTTTCTTGACTTGTGTAAATGTTGAATACTGAGAGAGCAAGCATGAATCACAACAATAAAGCGGAAAAACTTTTGGCCCATCTAAATGATGCACAATATGGAAGAATCTATTACAAGATACAGAAAAAAGTAAATATTGGTATAGGTGATTAATTTCAAACATTGAAAAATATTTTAAACAATTTTTCTAAATTTATTTTCGTCATACTGAGAAAATACAGTAAGATAATTAACTCGTGTGCGCTAAGCCGACCATTTGCCCGATAATCGTCGCAGCTCAGCATATTAGCTTTCGGCCAATCAGAGACAACGGTAGGTGTGCGTGTCTCGACCAAAACAGCTGAACTTCGTTTGACTTAAGTTCTGGCGTAATTTCTCATCATTAATGAAAAATTACGAAGAAATATCACATAGAGTTTTCAATTGAACCATTTATCTTTATGGTTGGAGGTAAATAGTTTTCCATTGGCCATGCAAGTGACTGAAAATGTCATCTTTGTTAGACCTATTCCGTCAGTCAAGCCATCTTTCCATTCTTTTAACATGTAGAAGGGATTCGCTGCACTACACATTTTAAATAAAATTTTGACGTAATTTGCCAAAATCCTAAACTATATTAATTTACACCATGGGGAAGATGCTATATTACAGAAAGTATTTAGAAGTAATATACTCTAGAAAACGTATATTTATTTAGATATAGTTGTTTATATAAATGCTTCCGCGAGCCATAGTAAAATTGGATCGGCTGTCGAGCCGTCATCATGATTTGCAATGCGCGCGGGTGCACATCACGCCTGTGTCCCAGCTTTTTGCGCATGGTAGCAGTAAACAGAGATAAATCTGGAAAATTGTGTTTGTCAACTATATGATAAAAAATTAATCACCTATATGTCAGTATATGTATGGTAAACATTCTTTTTGTATTTTGTAAGAGCTCCTTCCATATTATGTATCATTTAGATAGACCGAAATCATGCTTGTACCCTTAGTATTTAATATTTTAACATTTAAGAAGTCCAAGAACTAACTGCACTGTGATTATCTTCAGACCAAAATATTCCGCAACAAGAACAACAACAACAGCCGCTTCATAGCACCTTACGGGATGGACCGGTAACAGACAAGACGGCCGCCTTTTTATACACAGTGCTGGTAAACTTACAATAAGACAAAACTAAAATGGTTGACTAACATACAACATACAACAGCAAATTATCCGAATTACAAATATGTATAAATGAAGGATCAACACGGAAAACATTGTGCTCACGATAACTTACCTTTAATTATGAATTCCTCCAGCAATTCCTTGCCAATGTCTCAAAGATAGGGTTACACAAGCCCCATTGAGAGAAAACACAGTTGAAATCAGTTCACTTGAAGATATACACTCAGGTCAAATTGAGGTACTGTTGGCCGGTTCTCCAAATTTCGATTAACCTCTTCTCAACAACACTATACATCATTTTGTCTCCTGCACCGACAGTTACTTCCCTTGATACGACTGTTTCACAGAGAAAATCCATCCTGGAAATAAAACGGGAAATCGCAAATTTGCTATTTTTATCTCAAATGCACAAAGAATGGTTCAGCTTCTACATGGCTGAAGGTGTGAATAAATTGAACCTTGCAAAGGTTTTGCAAAGGAGTGCCGTTTGGGTTACATCACATGCAGTGTTCAATACCGGTAACTGCATAATTCATACACTGGATTGGAAAAGCATTTGGATTGGTCCAAGACAATTGCAACATGGGTTTGAATATAAAATTTCCATTTATTGCAACATGGTTAACAGGACAAAGAAGAAGTGAACATGTATTTTGTACTTTTCATGTGTGACGGAATTCACAAAAGACCTCTACTCGCATAATTTTCCTTCATCATAATCTTCATGGACGTGATCAACTCGATATGCGTCCTCTCTATTTCCGTACTGCACTTCGTACACAGAATTCCGGAATCCACCTTGACCGAATTAGAGCATTTCATTCGTTTAAAAATGTTTATTAGTTTCAACGTGATGTACAGCAGGTTGGCGCTGCTCAGTTCTACCGTTCACCAAACAATAATTTACTTCAAGGAATTCTAAGTTGCTACTATGATTCAGTGTGACGTTGTATTTATTTCCTGGAAATTTGACATTCCTGTGAGAATTTGTTAAATTCGCAACAGTCTGTGGTGACAATCGGTCATATTTGTTGACCCAGTATGCTACCGATTCATTCCCTTAAGGCGAATTCCAAGTCAGTTCATCGTATTAATGGCAGATAATTTCCCAATCTAGGTAAACCAAGATGGTAAATCAGCGGAATATTCCGTGATATTATATCTGAGTTTACTGAGATTGACAATTTTCTCCCATGGTGACCAATAAAAATAAACTTTTCACAAGAATCCCTGATCATATTGAGTAGAAACTTCACATTTCATAAATTGACCTGATTGTGAGAAGAAATACACAAATTATTAATATTAGAAAATCTATGTGTAAGTTATGAAATATTTGGTATACAAGATCTCACCTGAGAATAGGAATCTCACTGCAAACTATTAACAAGAGTATAAAAGAATGAATGTAATTTTTAGTGGTGCAGTTACTTGATCCTTAAAATCTGTGAAAGTATCAATCCGTTAACAAAATTCAGCTACTTGTACAGAAAACAACGCCGAGAATTCCAAAATATGTAAGCACTCTCACAAAGACATTGCATGAGCACCTGGGGAAAGCTGTACAGGCCTAATGTGATTCTGAATCTGGGCTTGGGAGGTATGTAAGACGACAGGAACGCCAGCAAAATGCAGGCAGGTAAATACAGGAAGATGAGATGTGCTCTCTTGTTTGGTGAATATGGAGTCGGTCAATGCAGCCAATTCTGATAGCTAGTATCTGGAATATCTACGGTATATGGTCTGAGGTAAATTTGCATAAAACATGTACGCCCGCCATACCTGCCAGCATATGATTATTTGATTGTCAGAGGTCATGACCTTGAGTATGTTGAAAAAAGCCAAATTTGCTTGACATACCTGGAGTCCAGGTGCTGTAGAGTGAGCGGGTTTACTAAGTTTGTATCGTCCATTGACAAAGGACCTGGTACGGTTTAATGAGATTTTGGCCCCCATAAGGTGCGGTTTGGAGTGCCAAAATCAAATGTCACAAGAAAAGAATTTTTCACTTCGAGTAAAGTATATTATCTTGTATTATGCCTTGAGCATTTTGTAGACCCTGGATCTTACCGTTTTTTTAAATAAGAGTACCTTGAAGTAGCGGATTTGTGCAAAACCGTCCATTATTATTTCCTTTATTTCCTCCTGGTGGAGAGCATAGGCATAGTCATACAAGTAATCATTTCTCAGTAGGCGAGAAATCAGTATTTACATTTGGGAAATTTTAATTATTTACACAGTTTAGCTTACGTTATCCATTTTTCTCTTACGTTATGGTAACGCTCTATAGTACGCATCAATAAGGTCCCTGTATATAATTTAAACACGTTACTCTGAAGAGTTCAACGTCTTTTCTGACAAGTTCATGGTTTATTTTCCCTCCAATCAATGTGTGGAGTAAATCCCAGTCAGAGAGGGAATGAAGAAACACACTAAACCCGATGTCTTGCATATTAATAAAATCACACCACAGTTCATCTCTTAGTTGTTCAGTAGAGTCACACTGGAGAACTATATGTTCTAAGATATCTACATACATTTTACCACACTTATGACAGAGTTCGATTTCTTCAGTTTTTCTAATTGTCGCACATATTGTCACCATATATTGGATACTATTGCGGTGTTGTGGGTATTTATTCGCCAGTTTCCACCACACACAAGGCGTTAACGTCAGGTGAATTTTCACAAATCTATCGAAGTCACTGTCTAGCGTCATCCTCAGTAGCCATTCACGTTGTTCATGCTCATGAACAGTTTGTTTGACAATTCTCTTCCATTTGGCTTTGGACGGGAAGATGCATTCACTTGTGTAATCGGAGATAAAATCATGTAAGTGATATTTCTTCAAGATTCTAAAAATGTCAGGAATGAATCATTTTGCGCATTTCGGTTATGCGAAAAACTATACAGACGTGTCAATTTTTTTTTTTTTTTTAAATAATTTTTCACAGTTTAAACGACACAAACGACCCAAGAACAACAGCTTTTTGTGTCGATCACACTATGGTTATCCAACCTAGAAGTCCAACACACTGATCTTGTCAGTTTCGGGAACCCTTGTATGGATTTGGCTATCCATCTCTGCGCTCTTTCTAACATTAAGACATCTACCTTATATTTAAACACCATAATTCACATCCATAAAGCGCTTTTGGCTTTTGGATAGTCTGTGTTATAACACGCGCGCTGACTGAAGGATTTAGCGCTTTGGGGTGGATGCCGGATCTGATAAGGGACAGTGTATTCCATCTCAGTTTGCTGCACACAGCTTTAGTTCGATCAAATGAACTTAGGTTGCCCGTTAAGGCAACAGCTACGTGAGTTGTTTCTGTTACCACAGGAATCACATTGCCGTACATCGTGAAGTCTTCTGTCACTGTGTTAGGTTTACCAGATTTTTGAAATGTTATTCCGCAGCTTTTGCATGGATTAAATAGGAATCGCCATAGCCGGTCTCACAGATTCCAAGCATTACTACCATGCCACTCAGTCTGATACTTAGAAGACAGATATCATCCGCTTGTGTAGGAGCATTTACTCGAATGTCGACTATTAATGCCCCGTTGTCCGAATTCTCCAGTTCTTGCAGAAGGTCGTCAATAAATATCAGATATAGCTTGGCGGAGAGAGCACTTCCCTGTCTTATTCCACGTTTCATTTTAAACCATCGAGACAGATTACCACAGCACGAAACACAGCTTTCCATATCTGTGTAGATATTTCTGAATAGTCTCCAGGTTTTTCCTCTTACTCCATTTTCGTGTAGTTTGAACAAGAGCCCATCGTGCCATACACAGTCAAACGCTTTGGCGATGTCAATTAAGCCAGTTCAGAACCAAATCCGTTTTTGAGCAGCAATGAATATTGACAAGGTCAATGTTTCGGGGTTAAGCTTTTCGTGGTTCTGGACTGGCTTCATATGTTTACGTAGAGAAACATGTGCTGTTTTCACCTCAAAATAGACGATTTTGTACAAATCCACTACTGCAGGATGTTGTTATTAAAAAACAATAACACCAACGGCCTACAAAAAAAGTCAGAGCACAAAACAAGATACTAAACTTGACGCTAACTGAAAAAGCACTTTCGTACGTGATATTTCATTTTTGGCACTCCAAACCGCACCTCATGGGGCCAAAATCTCGCCAAGTCCTTTCTGGATTAATACCTAATTTAATAGAAAATTATCTTTGTTCATCAGAGTAAAAAATATACTCTGAATCGCAAGTCTAGAAACTGTCAGGGATTTGGGAAGGAAGTAACTGACACGCAGATCTCCCATTCGCAACTTGTCGTGAATCTCCGGTGGCCCATTCCGTCGAAGTCATAATACATACTAATTTTCCCTGGGTTTTCTTCTCGAGCTGATCTCAATAGTAACGGATTTCATACAGCTGACAGGCGCTGTTCGGAGTTTGGGTGTGATACTGTGCTTTCAACATGGATGCCAATATGGATTCCTAGCAGTGCGATACGAGGTATTATCCGCGACCGAGCCGAGTGCCCTCGAAGGACATGGACTCCATATTGGAGTGAGTGAGGTCAGGTGACTTATAAAAAGATCATGTGACCAGTCAAGCCGTCACTGGCAGTTAAAAAACGAACAATGACGTCACTATAAACTTAAACATGCTACACGTTAAATGTTAATGCTCATATTTTGTGCTTCTATATTTTCATCGGCAATAGCACACATGCTTATACTATATTCAACCAAACGTTTCGGTCCGTAGTGTATATCTTGCCGATCGTCGGGTCCTGCACCGTGTTAGTGGTTTGAATTTGAGTCTACTAGGAGATTCCGGTGCGTCACATCTGCAGAATTCATGGGAGATTCATGTCATAATTCACTGATGTTATAATCCCATATAATTCACTCAAACATCAGTGAATTTCACTCAAACCTGAGTGAATTTACAAACTCCGCTCAACTTAAGTGAGATGAATTACCCCTTTTACTTGGGTGTACTTTTCACTCAGGTATTTTTAGAGTATAGCATACCAGTATGTTGTTTGCGTGAAGGTTTAGGCGGCTCCAAATAATCGTTTGAAATCGAATCTCGTGCCAGAGCAACCACCTCGCTGGGGGTCTAATAACACCCCAGCCACCAGTCAGATTTTTGGACCGGATTCGGGGCCTTCGCGCACATCGCCGGAAGTGACATCATATATAGTAAAATAGATGTTTAACGAAAATTTTGATTACTTTTCAAGTCTGCATAATACCTCCGTTGACCTAGCGTTAAAAAGAATTATCTGGAGATAATTTTCCCTGTTTATCTGGACAGAGCATATGAAAAGTAGTTCACTCATGTGCAACACTAAAGGAGTTGTTTGGTCGGATTCAAACTGAACCGTGCGTTGGTTGGTTTCCCCTATACGTCATAGCAACGTAGTAAAGGTCAACTTCCGCTATTGGAGGCAGGGATGTTATTGGAGCCTGCGAAATGGAGCATGCGCTGTGGGGAGGTTGGTGCCAGAGGCCTAGCCATGTCACGTGGCAGATATAATTAAGCTACCATACATACATTACCGGTACGATATTTCTCAATTTGAAATAATCTTCAAATTCGATAACTGATTTAATTCTTCCTTTCACCAATGCTGATATCTCCCACTTCAGATTGGAGCTTGTCCTATGTTCAAATGTGCCGCTCCCGCGGGTGAGAACTGGAAATGGGAATATACGAAGTTTAACGGTTTGAGATGCCGTGCCTGTCCCATCTGTTCTACAGCGGTGAAGACAAAAAGCAAGTAAAAGGACGACGTATGTTTAGATGGGTAAATGGTCCCAGAACAGGTGCGGTGGAAGTGCCAAAAATAAACTATTGCATATACAAGAAATTTTTCAGTTGGCATGAAGTACAATATTATATTGTATACTCAGAAAAGTCTCAAGGCGCTGAGTCTCATCATTCTCGAATAACAGGGCCGTGAAGTACAAAATCGCCAGTTTTGAGGTGAAAACACCTCATATTTCTTTCTATAAACATATGAAGATAAACGATAACCAGAAATAACTTGATACAGCATACTCGCTGTTCCTATATGTAGTCGTACACCAAATCTGGTTTTGGTTATCGTTTATCTTCATGTGTTTACAGAGAACAATAGGAATTGTTTTCACCTCAGAATCAAATATTTTGCACAAATGCACTACTTTACGGCCCTGTTACTCGAGAATGATGAGACTCAGTGCCTTGAATTTTTTCTGAGTATACAATATAATATTGTACTTCATGCCAATTGAACAATTTCTTGTAGTGTAAGTATTTTATTTTGGTACTTCTGCATTGCACCTGACCTGGGGTCATTTACCCATCTAAAGATACAAGGTCCTTTGGCAAACTTAATGGAATTTATCGATATTTACTGATCAGATAAATCACTAGAAATGATCACACCTGTCGAACTGATCTACACAGAGAAGGCAATAATACATATAGGGGAACTTCAGCAAAATTATACGAGATTTCTCAACATATGAGGGATTATTAGAATCCCCCTTTCTCGATTTAACTCTTAGACAAAAGGTTCGCCCGGCGCGCTGATTGTGTATTGACGCGTGACATCCGCCGTAAAACTGTGGTTCGTAGTTTTCCTCTCCTTCTTATGCCTACGTTATGGAAAATATCTTTAATCAGTGATAACTGTTTTTTTTTTACTTGAAAGTTGCCAAAACTATCATCATTCTGAGCATAATGACCCTTACTTTGGACGATAGCAAACTTTGATGCATATTTACCAAATTTACATCAGTTATCAATTGTTGAAAATTTGCCCCATGCCATGTGTATGGGCAAGAGATGAAAACTACGAACCAGAAATTCACGCTGGGAGTCGGTGCGCAAGGGAAACCCGTTTCTCCGAGAATTAAATGGGATATGCGGATTGTTAGTGCTTCTATCACTGAATTAATTAACTGCCATATTTTAATATCTTGGTGATAATCTATTAAGGCAATAAGTACATCCATTTAAAATTGATCAGGAGTAGCCTATAGCAACATTTGTGTCCGTTGTGCAAACAGCTGTGCGATAACAAGAAACGTCATTGCTACTTAATATAGTGATTTCAATGATACTTCGTCCAGCATGGCTTCACAGTATACTGGTTGGGAAACTCTAGCAATCAGACGTCAAAATGCGAAGTTGAAATTATTGTATTTAATACATAATGGAGAAAGCCCAGACTATATATCCAACTTAGTTACTCCACTAGTTGGACAAACAACTCCGTATAATCGGAGAAACGATGCAAATTATGTGACCCCTAGAACTCGGTTAAGTATTCTAAAAAAAATTCATTTATTCCATCGACAATCCATGCATTGAATAATCTTGATAATGACATAAGAAGCAACCCATCAGTCACTGCTTTTCACCATTCAATTACTAATGTACGTCGCCCAGCAAAATTTACTCTATAGTGGGTTCAAGAAAACTCAATATCACACACACCTAGTTGGGGCACCGTTGCAGTCAACTGAATGCTGACCTAATACGCAGAAATCTATCAAATACTGCAGGCTGCAGCTGCGGGGAGCAAGCGAGGACGCTCATCATTTCTTCTTTACATGTCCTTAACACAATAATATAAGGGGCGAAATGCACGTCAACCTTCCTCCAAATTATACACTCCACCACTAGCTCTGGCATGTCTGAGGGAATGAATCCTTGTCATTTAAAGCTAATACCGATATGTTTGAAGCCGTTCAGAAATTTAAAAAGAACAGTCAAAGATTCAACCATTAACCGATTAATAATCTCAGTGGCCTCAGGTGAAACATAATACATTATGTTGCGCGATGTGCAAAATTATGTTTGTTACTATTTCGGTGCACCTCGACAACTTCATAAATATTTTTAGTTTATATTGTATTCATATATATTTGTAAATATGTCTGTTATGTTATATGCACGTATTATAGTATGTATTTCTGTAGAGAGAGGGGTGAATAAGTTGTAAGAACTTGACCCCAATCCCATGTACAAATGGTACAATAAATAAGTTTAAACCAAACCAGTATACAGATCACTTGGGGCGCCAACTTCATGTGGGTTGGACTAACTTGCAAAATAAACAGGGTCAATACAATTTATTCTGGCCGTAACAACCAGAACTATTACTGACTACCGAATCCTTGTACATTTATGCATTTAGCTACAGTAAGCATGGTTACAGCTTAATTATTGTTACTTTTTACTGTTAACTGTACTTGAAATATGAGAAATAAACTGATTATTGACATATAACATGTTCTCGGTTATTCCCTTTTCTTCAGGATATTGGTCCAATACTACTCGAAAGCCATTATCGAGAATTACGAAATACAATAAGAATGGGATAAAACCGTTAGAACGTCAATAAGAACCAATTCTAACGATAAATCAGCCATTCTGGCAATTACACTATTATTCCCATGCTTAGAAACACTTTCCTTGCCAATATCACTTTATGTGCAAGGGGGAAATACTCTGCGATAACATTTCTATGCATATAAATGACTGCAGTTACTTCCCCTGAGATTGGTTTGGGGCTCCGAGTTCATTTCGTAGTCTGATAGTAAATTGCAAAATGTCATTCAGATGCCTTATACAACCAGAATAGCCAGAAACGCATTATATAGGTGTTTCGGTGTATATAAACAATGTTTTCATTTAATTACAATTATTTAAAACATTGCGTGGCATTTCTGATTCAAAACAGTAAATTAATTTGATTGTAACCGGAATTCTTAAGGGTGTGAGAAACCTAGCCAGAGGCTCACTATACACCTCTTATCTTCTTGCTTAATTACTCGACAAGCTGTTGACCAATTTTATCATATTATATATTTTCTGAAAGCTGTTGTTTTGGAGAAAATGGACATTATTATGATTTCGCATTTGTTTCAAGAATAAATAATTTACACAGCTTTGAACAGTAGTATTTTCGAAAACTTAAAAGTATACCCAATTTTTCAGAGCACATATCTTCTACATGCTTAGTGTAAATTGATTGAAATTCAAGCAGTGGCGTCGGAAGCGGGGGGGGGGGGTGTCACGAGGGCCCGTGCCCCCCACTTTTGGTTTAGGGGGGAGGCTGAATATCTTTGCCCCCCCTCCCACTTTTCGGCCCTCCTAACTGACCATGTCCCCACATAAAAATGTGCCAGGACCAGGTCAACCAGGAAGTCAAATGGAGTCCGGCATATTCTTCAATATCCATGCTTATTTATGAGAAACGAATATGAAAACAAAACCATAAATTTATATACATTGTGTTCAGATTTATTTCCTGGAAAACGCGTAAAACACATCTCCGGCAACCTGAGACCCTGGAGTTTCCGGGGCTCGGCGGCCCCTGGTCCCTCACCTGTCAGACTGTGAGGATCGCTTATTTTAGCTTTGTGTAAATGAATCGGTGTCATATTGGTTCTTATTTTCCATGATGTAAAGGTCATCGTCTTTTTTGTGTTAATTATAATTAGGGTTTAAGGTATAGACATAATAACCATTATGTAACCATTATATTGTCTGTCGATGATTATTTTTCTAGCTGACGATTGTACGATTAGAGCCAAACTAGGCCCATAAATAGTCAGATCGATCTGTTTTGTGAATGGCTTTGCTTTGAGAAATTGGTACTTTCAGCTTCGTGTAATCACAATATCTTGAATTCAAAGAGCAAAATGAGAATATGAGTCTCAGGTGAACCCACATGGTCACCATTTTGAATTTAATAATTGTATTCTCAGCTGAAGATTATGCCAACAGAATTAAGATGGTTATAATGTAATAAGCTTCGGCGTTATTCTGCTCAATTTAAACAAGTTTGTACCTAGAATAACAAGCAGCCAGAGGATGCTAGGTCCCCCGCCAAAATGGCAGCAATATTTATAAGCGCTGTCGGTTTCAGAAGATATTCATGAGGATGGCAACAGCTACTTCACAGGCGTAAGAAGCAGAGGGGTCTTTCCACCTTCCCAGGTTTTGAGATCAACTCCGAATGGCTGACTGAATGTTGATTGCTACTGTAATATATTTTCTTTACCATGTAGCATGAAAATTATGTAACCGAAATGCAACCCCAAGAGACAACTCAGGGCATATTATCTGCAAACTAAATTTGACAAGAATATGAAGGCATCCTCAACCTATTGCCCAGAAACCAAATTTAGACTTTGCCACAAGGAGTCACCACCTGTAGGTGCAAGCAGGCAAAACACAATCCCAAATGACATCTCATGTCATGGTATCGGCATATGAACTTTGAGACTCTGAAGAGGGGTCCTCAAGTTATTGCCGGTACTAGATGCCCACCGGTGTTCATGTTATTTGGGGCGGGTCACATATGAATACAAAATGTGAGAATAATCGGATGAGCAGTTGCCAAATTATTGCCGGGAAACAAATTTTTCCACCAGGAGACGCCACCTGTAGGCAGAAGCGGGAAAAATACAATCCCAAGGAACATGGTATCGTGGGGACAACTGCATACCAAATTTGAGAAGAATCCGATGAGGGTCCTCAAGTTATTGCCCAGAAACCAAATTCAGATTTTGACACCAAGTGACGCCACCTCTACGCACAAGTCAGTGAAATGCATTATCAAGCGACATCTTATGTCACGGTACATTCATACAAAATTTGAGAAGAATCCGATGGTCAGTTCTCAAGTTATTACCCGGAAACGAATTTGTGATGTTGCCACCAGGTGGCGCCACCTGAGGGTGCAAGTGAGCGAAAGGCATTTCCCAAGCAACAACTCCTGGCATGGTAAATGCATGCCAAATTTGAGAAGAATCCGATGAGCCGCAACGTTTCTCATGTTACCCAGAAAGGTACATATGTAGGATATTTCAAAGAAATTCGACCAAGTGTTTCTATTATGACTTGCAGCATGGAATAATGGAATGAACTCTAGTGGCGCCACCTCCGGGTGGATTTTGCTGAAACGCATCACCAACGGTGTTTTGTCGCAGGGAATGCATTTACCAAATTTCGAAGTCCGACAAATTGTTCGAAAGTTATCGTTCGCGAAGGATTTGAACAAACATGAACGGACATGCACTAAATATTGGAACAAGACCCAGTGGCGCCACCTACAGGCGGATATTGCTGAAACGTAATACCAACAGACGTCTTGTCGCAAAGAATGCAGATGCCAAATTTCAGAGGAATCCGACAAAGCATTTAGGGGTTATCGCTTATGAAGCATTTGCACGAATACCCACGGACATGCACTAAAGATTGGAACAAGACCAAGTGGCGCCACCTACAGACGGATCTTGCTGAAACGTAATACCAAGAGACGTCTTGTCGCAAAGAATGCAGATGCCAAATTTCGGAGGAATCCGACAAAGCATTTAGAAGTTATTGCTTACGAAGTATTTGCACGGACATGTCCGTGCATGCACGGACACATAGAAGCAAGACCCCAGTGGCGCCACCTACAGGCGGATCTTGCTGAAACGTAATACCAAGAGACGTCTTGTCGCAAAGAATGTAGATGCCAAATTTCGGAGGAATCCGACAAAGCATTTAGAAGTTATTGCTTACGAAGTATTTGCACGGACATGTCCGTACATGCACGGACACATAGAAGCAAGACCCCAGTGGCGCCACCTACAGGCGGATCTTGCTGAAACGTAATACCAAGAGACGTCTTGTCGCAAAGAATGCAGATGCCAAATTTCGGAGGAATCCGACAAAGCATTTAGAAGTTATTGCTTACGAAGTATTTGCACGGACACGTCCGTGCACATAGAAGCAAGAACCATTTTAAAGTCACGGGCCGCGTTGCGGCGGGGGACAAAAATATTCTAACAGTAACATGAAAAAGGAAGAATTTCTGGATGACTTCTTATGGTCGCCATTTTGAATTTAACTATCATTTTGAATTTGACGACCAAGCAAATAGATTCAAAATGGGCAAAAGGTATCTGGCTATGATGTGAGACCCTTCGGTTTGATAAATTTGCACAATCCACTAAGAATAATGCCTTGATATACACGAGCCACAAGGAAAAACAAGAGATTCGGATAGCCCCACACAGCTGCCATATTGAATTTGAACATCGTATTTTGATCTTGGGGATACGCAAATAGATTCAATATGGGCGTAAGTTGTTAGGCTATGCTAAGAGATCTCTCTGTTTTGATAAATTTGCGCAATGAGCGAAGAATAGTGCCTTGAAGTAAACCAGCAACATGAAAAAATATGATTTTCAGATGACCCCATATGGCCACCACTTTGAATTTGACCATCAAATCTTGATCTTAGGGATATGTAGGTGGATTCAAAAAGAGCATAGGTTGTTGGGCTATGCTTATAGATGCAACAGTTTTGATAAATTTGCATAATGACCTAAGGATAATGTCTTGAACTATACAAGCAACGACCAAAAGTGTGATTTTCAGATGGCCCCATATGGCTGCCATTTTGAATTTGTCCATCAAATCTTGATCTTAGAGATATGTAAATAGATTTAAAATGGACATAGGATGTTAGGCTATGCAAAGAGATCCCATAGTTTTGGTAAATTTGCTCAGTGAGATAAGAATAATGCCTTGAACTACATGAGCAACAGGAAAAATTGTGATTTTCAGATGACCACATATGGACGCCATTTTGAATTTGGCCATCAATTCTGAATCTGTGGGAAATTTATATAGATTCAAAATGGGCATAGGATGTTGGGCTATGCTTAGAGATCCCTCGGTTTTGCTAAATTTGCGTAATGAGCTAAGAATAATGCCTTGAACTACACGAGCAAGAACCAAAAGTGCGATTTTTATATTACCCCATATGCCCGCTATTTTGAATTTGACCATTAAATCTTGATTTTTGGCATATGAAAATAGATTCCAAATGGGCGAAGGATTTAGGCTATGCATAGAGATCCCTCGGTTTTGATAAATTTGCTCAGTGAGGTGATAATAATGCCTTGAACTACACGAGCAACATGAAAACGTGTGATTTTCTGATCACCCCATGTGGTCGCCATTTTGCAGTTGCCCATCAAATCTTGATTTTTGGCATATGTAAATAGATGCAAAATGGGAATAAAATGTTAGGCTATGCATAGAAATCCCTCAGTTTTGATAAATTTAGGCAGTGAGGTAAGAATAATGTCTTGAGCGACACGAGCGACATGAAAAATGTGATTTTCAGATTACCAATCTGTCCGCCATTTTGATTTAAAACATATTTAAGCTGAGATTTAAGCAAACCGATTCAAAATAGGCGAAAGATGCTAGGCTTTGATGGGAGATTCCTTTGTGTTAAATGATTTACACAATGAGCTAAGAATAATGCCTATTATACGAATAACGTGAAAAAGAGCGATTTATGGATGAACCCAGATGAGCGCCATTTTGAATTAACGCATGATGGTTAATCACTAGAATTACAAAATTAGGCTCAAATTTAGCCAAATATAATATTTCAAAACTACGGAAATTCTTTGCTCTCGATGTTTAATCATTCTGGTGATTACCCTACACTAATATGTTAAATTTCACCCGTAGAACTACTTCAGATTTGATACCCATTTCATTTACAAGGAATTTCACACAAAAATGTTTTAAATTGTTTTAAGGCCCATCTTTTGGCCATCTTTGGATGTTATTTGACCTCGAAATGACCTGATAATGACCTCAAATTGCAAAAGTTGTCTTGGTATCCACCCTACCTTGAACCATACTGCATATAAATGTAAATAACAAACAACACAAAATATATGAAACAAAACAAAATTTTCCCTCATTTTTTATCTCATTTGACCATAAAGTGACCCTAAAATGACCTCAATTCCAATAATTAACGACCTAACTATACCTGTGTTAAATCCATACAGTACATACAATCAATTTAGCGTGGATAGCCATTGATAACAAACATCACAATGAAAATTAAGTTAGGAACGACTTTTACGAATTTGACCTTATTTAACCCCCAAAGTGACCCCGAAATGACCTTCAATGTCCAAAATCCGGGTGGTATCCCCTCCCACCTTGAACCCTAACATATAAAGAACTAATTTAGCATGGGTACACATTTGTAACAAGCAATGCCATCAAAAGTTACATTCCGTGCCTTTGGCCGGCCTACTAAATGGGGTACCAAGACAAAGGAATCATCCACGCGATTATAATCAACACTATCTATCAGACAGTATAACCTAACCAATAACAGACTTACCAGCTTGTACATAGCGATTCTTCTTTACTTCCATTTATATCTCCCTCTGCTCTCTCATCGTTATTTATTATTTATTTTAATATTTAAAGCTGTAAAAGAGCTTACACGAACAAAGGAATGTACCGTGAAATTTAACTAAAACATTGAGTTGATGGGCCGCGAAATCCCTATGAGAAGCGGCCCTTAAACTACAATTTCAATCACTTTGTGAATTATTAATCAAGTATGTGTATTGAGAAACGAAACGAGATTTCCACATAACGTTATCGAGAAGGCGCTCAGAAATATAAAATACTTACAGAAAACCTCTTTAAAATATATGATTCTTTGGTACAGAAGCTCAGTTTATATTTCCATAGTGTGGATTTCGATGAAATCAACGTAAAAAAAACTTTATTGTTACATTTCTGTCGACCTCCTGCGCCACGTATTTTTTCGCCATCAGATAAAAATGGCAACCTGTAACCATCTCGGTCACCTATATGCGGTAAGACTGACCCTGGGGTCGTGTGTATCCATTTTCAGCCTACTTTCGGCAAATGCAAGAGGGAATTTCCAGAAATCAATACCACGTGACTTCGTCAGCCAATCAGCAAAACTCTGCCGACGTAACCCCAACGTAACTCGCCATTATCGAGTCATGTGATGTCCTACTTGTTCAAAATTACAGATCCACCACACCTCTTGTATGATACGAAAGTTATTCATACCTATATATTTTGTAAGCCCAGGCAGTATCTGTTTCAGAAGTGGTATGAAAACCTGTAATTTAACAAATTTCTCGAGTCTATTCTCCGCCGGATGAAGGTCGAACAGAATCCGGTAAAATATCGGATATCGCGGCCGCTTCCCCATATCAGCTTGACCCAGTTGGAGGGCTCTGGCCAATGATCGCTCGATGTAAGTCACGTCGTCACGCTTATCCAATCAAGGTATTCAATATCCCGATCGCCTGCTAGCGTTACTAGAGACACGGGAATACACCTCTTGCCTATTTTCGATGTTATTTCTGGGCAAATGATCGGAAAACATATTTCTTGCGTCCCATGGCTTTGTTGATTCGTAAATGTTATGAAAATGTAAGACTTGCAGATATACTGTGGATAAGTGAGCCGGCGAGGGAATGATATTCCATTTATATACGGAATGGCGTGCTGTACAGATGTCAAACAGAAACCAAGGAGTGTTTTGTTTTGTTTAGCTGCATAAAACAAATAAACCCTTACGATACCAATTTCGCGTCTGTCTTTTTATAAATTAGCAAAACAAATTACGTATAACAGTACAATAAGTACAAATGCCTTATACAACCAGAATAGTCAGAAATGCATTGTATAGGTGTTTCGGTGTACATAAACGATGTTTTTAGTTAATCACAATTAATTAAGACATTGCGCGGCAATTCTGATTCAAAATAGTAAATTTATTTGATTGTAACCGGAATTCCTAAATGATTTGGACATTAGAGTGACTTCCCCTTAATTCGATTCAAGGGCCAAAACTCTGTAGCATCATTAAGTTCCTACATGATCCAGGGTTATCTGTCCCTGAATGTAACTTTTACTTCAAACATCAATTTCGGCTCGTAATTTATCGCCCTGAACTTGTTTACACTATTTTGGCACTTCATAATATTAACAGACGCCAACATTGATCAAATTAGTCTAGTATTGCTACTTAATACAGCGATTTCGTTGATACTTCGTCCAGCATGGCTTTACAGTATACTGGTCACTTAGTGCGCCAACTCCATGTGGGTTGGACTAACTAGCAAGATGAACTGGGCCAATACAATTTATTCTGGCCGTAACAACCAGAACTATTACTGACTACCGAATCCTTGTACATTTATGCATTTAACTACAGTAAGCTTACGTCTATGGTAGGCCGCAGGGGACAAAAATCGCCATTTGGTGTAGACACATATTATTAGCCAATCACAGAGCTGTTTTACGTGTTGACATTAAATATATATGTCTACATACAATTTATATCCGTATACATATTATTTAGATACTGCATCAAATATTTCGATGCTACATCAAATTAATTTGTATCTCCATTCAAATCATTTCGTATCCGTATACATATTATTTATATATGGCATCCCAATATTTGTATTGTGGTTGGCCACTGAGGACAAAAATGGCTATTTGGTGTAGACACATTTCAGTCAATCATATAACAGTTTTATGTATGTCATACAGAATTCATTATATATGTCATACATAATTCATTAAATATGTCATACATACTTCATTCAATCACAACCACTGGGAATATGTATGACATGCAGTAATCGCTTCCGCCACAAAATGTTCTGTTTCCTGTAGAAATGGAGCAACCAATGACAATATGCCTTACAGATGTCTCGTACAGACAGGACGATTTCATTGGTTCAATACGATGCTACATCGAAATATATTTAGGATGCCATACCTAAATAATATGTATACGGATACAAACTGATTCGATACAGTATCTAAATCATCTGCAATGCTTATACAAAATTAATTTGATGTAGCATTGAAATATTTGATGTAGTATCTAAATAATATGTAATTCGATATGATACCGAATTAAATTGTATGTAGACATATAATAATTAATGTCTACACGTAAAACAGCCCTGTGATTGGCTAATAATATGTGTCTACACCAAATGCCGATGTTTGTCCCCTACGGCCAGCCACAATTTAAATATTGGGATGGCATACCTAAATAATATGTATACGGATACACATTGATTCAATACAGTATCTAAATGATTTGAATGGGGATACAAATTAATTTGGTGTAGCATCGAAATATTTGATGCAGTATCTAAATAATATGTATACGGATATAAAATAATTCGATATGATATCGAATTAAATTGTATGTAGACTGAAAACAATTAATGTCTACACGTAAAACAACTCTGTGATTGGCTAATAATATGTGTCTACACCAAATGGCGATTTTTGTCCCCTACGGCCTACCATATACGTCATACATACATGTGAAAGAGTAAATAAAACAAGTAAACACCGGAGTTGATCTCGATCAGGTTTACTGTAAAATGGCAGCAAAGCAACAGCTAAACCACGTAACCGACCAACCATACTTCAGTTTGGCACACATGAGTTGTTTCCATTTGATCGTGAAAATGCCCAGACAGAATATAAAATTAACTTAATGGAAATCCGAGGGGTTCAAGTCCCCCGACGTTGAAACAATTGATTTGACTTGGAACCGTAACTTTCAGTACCCAGCATGCGGAGCAATCTCAAGTGAGGTCCAGTGGCAAGGTACCCACAATTATCGAATTTGTCCTAATCCGGCCAGGATTTCAGAATATATTGTATGAGAACAAAATTTTAACTTGGCCCGCAGGTGATGCCACCTAAAGGCGGGCCAACGTGAACAACAATCCGAAGTGAGATCTTGCGGCGAAGTACCCACATAAATAATTTAGAAGAATCCGTTATTATTGCCCGAAAGTTATTGTCTGAAAACAAAATTTCAACTTAGACTCAGTTAGCGCCCCCTACAACAGATTGGCGAGAAAAACAATCTCAAGCGAGATCTTGATATATACGGAAAAGGCTGAACAGAAGGAAATGGTAAAAGACCAGGTGTTTCGAATGAGCTCTTGCAGAGTTCCAAGAATATCTATCTTTGTCATATTTCAGATATTAAACATCTACCCCATTCCCATGTGCATGAATCCCGGGTCATGTGATCATGCCTACACCACGTCATACAGCGAGATCAATGGGAAGAAATGTCCTATGTGTCAGTACTGTGATAACACAGACGTCACAGCTGAGAAACGTAAGCATTTCATGGGAATATTCTAAGTGAAGTGGGGAACATGAGACTAGGGTAGCACAATTCAGTCGGTGAGGCGTGGACTTAGAAGAATGAACCTGCCTATACCTACACCATGTATAGTTAGAATCCCCAGCATGCTGTATTATTCACACTGACTGATAAACATCCTTCTTACAAAAGCCGCTATTAGCTAATGCTATTTACATGCTATATATCGCTTTCTAACGAGCGCTCTCATTGGTCAGTGATTGGCGAACGATCTAACCCACCAATCAATTGCTGTTTCACAGATACACATCCTTCTTATAGAAGCCGCTATTAGCTAATGCTAATTACATGCTATATCTCGCTTTCTAACGAGCGCTCTCAGTGGTCGGTGATTGGCGAACGATCTAACCCACCAATCAATTTCTGTTTCACAGATAAACATCCTTCTTACAGAAGCCGCTATTAGCTAATGCTAATTACATGCTATATCTCGCTTTCTAACGAGCGCTCTCAGTGGTCGGTGATTGGCGAACGATCTAACCCACCAATCAATTTCTGTTTCACAGGCCCAGTCATTTGGGTTGGAGTAAGATGCTGATATGTAACTGCATGCCCCAAATGAAAATTTGCGCATCTTTCAACATTGCCGAAAATGGGAATAACCATTCGTTCATTCCATCCTCGATCTAAATATTAGCATAAATATTAACTGGTAAAATAAAATTCAACTGAAGCCATGTTTATTATATTATGAACTGCGTTGAAGAAACCAATGATGCCCAATATTCTGGTTCTTTTAATGGGATGATATAATTCCTTCAAAGGTTGGCCTACATTGCACTATGTTGTGCAGAAGACCCGAGGGGAATGTTACAGAATCTTTGCATTCTAGACATAATAATTAGGTCTTTACCTTACCTGGCATGAGGGACTTTCTCTCTCACCCCTCCCCTCTATTTGTTGGTTTTCTGCTCTTATCTCCGGAACGACGAACACTCGAGAGCAAACAATCCGTGACCTTGTAGTTTGGGGTCACTTTGAACCTATTTGCATAACCCCCAGGCAGAGGAACCTCAACTCGCAAGAAGTTCTAGCAAATCTCCAGACTGAATTTGTCATAGTCCCAGCAGACAAAGCTGTAAATAATATTCATTTGTAAATATTACTATTACCAGGTGCTGGTTGAAGAACTGAGTGTAGACATATCATCATCAAATACGGCTACTTACGCCCTAACTACATTTACTCTGGTAGATTTATCTAACAATCACAAAACGTTCCTCAGGGAAAGAGGTATTTGTCTTCCAACCAATAATAACGACATACCAAAAGTATGCTGGACTCCCAAAATGCATAAATCACCATACAATGCTAGATTCGTAGCTGGTTCTAGAAGCTGCACCACCAAGCTTCTTTCAACCCTATTGAGGAGGCCACTTCGGGAGGTAAAAGCATTTTGGGAAAGGTATTGCGCCACCATTTCTGAAAACTCTGACGTTGAATGTATGTGGATATTGAAAAACTCAAAATGTCTTACGGAAGAACTTGATGCCAAAGGTCACATATCGTACAGATATGTATCCACATGGGATTTCTCGACTCTCTATACTACAATCTCTCATCAGGACCTTATTGGCCGTCTAAGTTCATTAACAGTATCTGTGTTCAAGAAAACTGATCGTAGATATATTAATGTCTGAAGCCATAAAGCATTCTTTAGCTCTACTACATACAAGAGATAGCATTCATGAGATGTTTCTTTGTTTATTGAGTTGCTTGAATTTCTCATTAAAAATGTCTATGTGAAATTTCGCAACACAACATATCGGCAGCATATAGGTATTCCAATGGGTACTAATTGTGCACCCCTATTGACTGACCTGTATCTGTTCTCTTATGAATATGGCTATATGCAGGCGCTTTAAAGAAACGATCCATTCAAAGCCCGTTCCTTCTCATTCACCAAACGCTATATAGACGATCTTCTCGATGTGGATAACCGCTATATAAATGACGCAGTGAAAGATATATATCCACATTCACTGGATTTGAAGGAAACTACAGATAGCCCTACAGGCACATCATATTTAGATCTATATCTCTATAAAACTGAGATTCATTTTACAGCATGTGCAACGCAATGTATTTTGGCTGTATGTTTTATAATTGGTGACCAATACGTAACAAACATCGACTCTTATTGCTGGAGTATAAAGGCAATGCACAAACAAACAAAGATTTATTTTTTTAATTCGTCATTTTTTTTCTGGGTTAAAAACCGGTGCCTTGATCAGGTAGGGGAAATATTTAGCCGTCCACGTTAAGGGAGATTTATACTCGAAACTCTGATTAATAAAATTTCCCACCCCTTGTCAGTCTTCTGGCGATTTCTTCCCAAAGACTTGAAGGAGCATAGTCATGGAAATTCACCCACGTGTGAATCTAGAAACGAGGAAGATACCGAAAAAAGAAAAATGAAAACAATGACTTCACATTCACATTTTAATTTTTATTTTGTACGTAATTTTGGTCAATGGAACTGTCAATCAGGCTTAGCCCAGTTAAGTACAAGAACCTACAGTATACGAGAGATCCCGAAGGATCTTGGCGCCCACCATTGTCCGATAATTGTAAGCTAATGACAAGAGTATTTTTGGTCCATTGTTACTAAGAAGAAACGATTGATTTGTAATTTTGTTTGCAGAATTTGAAATTTGAGCGAACATTGATCGAAAAAGGGACACTGGAAACCACCAAGATATTATCTTTATAAGTTTCAGGAGTTTCAAGATTTCTAGAAACTGTACTTGATTTCGGTTGTTATAGTACAAATGAAATGAGCAAAGTTAGTCTGAAACTGAATGTCCGGAGGATCCTTCGTCTTTGTTTTGCAGTATTTTTTTTTGCACGTGTCATTATTAGGTACTGGAAGCGAAGACAAATCTCTTTCACAATTTGGCATGAGCTATGAAACATACGTAGCTAAAGATGTTATAATTAGGAACGAATGCTAATTCTGTTCTGCTTACTGGGCTAGTTTGAGATACGTCACGCTCTAAAATAGTAAGATGGTACCGGCACACAACTTAATACTGAAGGGATCCGGCGCCTGCAGTAATGTTGAAAATTTGAAAGTGTCTGAATCCTGATTATCTCCGTTGTATCGAAACACGTAGTACCTCTAGTAGTCAGGTGGCTTAGGGTCATTTTTCAAAATTACCGTTACAGGCCGGATAAAAGCGCCATATTTTGCATGATGCTTCCTTAAGGGCTACTGATAATATTCAGCCTAGGAGCCCTCTTGACTTTCCTATAGAATTCACGTGAAACATAAAAATCCAAGATGGCCGCCACGGATGATAAAATATCGATTTTCTTGCTCTCTGTCTTAGGAAAGCCAAATTGCTATCAAATTATGGCTTACTGAGGTGTTTGAATCTGAGGTGTTTGGACTAACTAGCAAGATAAACTGGGCCAATACAATATATTCTGGCCGTAACAACCAGAACTATTACTGACTACCGAATCCTTGTACATTTATGCATTTAACTACAGTAAGCTTACATCATACATACATGTGAAAGAGTAAATAAAACAAATAAACACCGGAGTTGATCTCGATCAGGTTTACTGTAAAATGGCAGCAAAGCAACAGCTAAACCACGTAACCGACCAACCATACTTCAGTTTGGCACACATGAGTTGTTTCCATTTGATCGTGAAAATGCCCAGACAGAATATAAAATTAACTTAATGAAAATCCGAGGGGTTCAAGTCCCCCGACGTTGAAACAATTGATTTGACTTGGAACCGTAACTTTCAGTACCCAGCATGCGGAGCAATCTCAAGTGAGGTCCAGTGGCACGGTACCCACAATTATCGAATTTGTCCTAATCCGGCCAGGATTTCAGAATATATTGTATGAGAACAAAATTTTAACTTGGCCCGCAGGTGATGCCACCTAAAGGCGGGCCAACGTGAAAAACAATCCGAAGTGAGATCTTGCGGCGAAGTACCCACATAAATAATTTAGAAGAATCCGTTATTATTGCCCGAAAGTTATTGTCTGAAAACAAAATTTCAACTTAGACTCAGTTAGCGCCCCCTACAACAGATTGGCGAGAAAAACAATCCCAAGCGAGATCTTGATATATACGGAAAAGGCTGAACAGAAGGAAATGGTAAAAGACGAGGTGTTTCGAATGAGCTCTTGCAGAGTTTCCAAGAATATCTATCTTTGTCATATTTCAGATATTAAACATCTACCCCATTCCCATGTGCATGAATCCCGGGTCATGTGATCATGCCTACACCACGTCATACAGCGAGATCAATGGGAAGAAATGTCCTATGTGTCAGTACTGCGATAACACAGACGTCACAGCTGAGAAACGTAAGCATTTCATGGGGAAATACTAAGTGAAGTGGGGAACATGAGACTAGGGTAGCACAATTCATTCGGTGAGGCGTGGACTTAGAAGAATGAACCTGCCTATACCTACACCATGTTTAGTTAGAATCCCCAGCATGCTGTATTATTCACACTGACTGATAAACATCCTTCTTACAAAAGCCGCTATTAGCTAATGCTATTTACATGCTATATATCGCTTTCTAACGAGCGCTCTCATTGGTCAGTGATTGGCGAACGATCTAACCCACCAATCAATTGCTGTTTCACAGATACACATCCTTCTTATAGAAGCCGCTATTAGCTAGTGCTAATTACATGCTATATCTCGCTTTCTAACGAGCGCTCTCAGTGGTCGGTGATTGGCGAACGATCTAACCCACCAATCAATTTCTGTTTCACAGATAAACATCCTTCTTACAGAAGCCGCTATTAGCTAATGCTAATTACATGCTATATCTCGCTTTCTAACGAGCGCTCTCAGTGGTCGGTGATTGGCGAACGATCTAACCCACCAATCAATTTCTGTTTCACAGGCCCAGTCATTTGGGTTGGAGTAAGATGCTGATATGTAACTGCATGCCCCAAATGAAAATTTGCGCATCTTTCAACATTGCCGAAAATGGGAATAACCATTCGTTCATTCCATCCTCGATCTAAATATTAGCATAAATATTAACTGGTAAAATAAAATTCAACTGAAGCCATGTTTATTATATTATGAACTGCGTTGAAGAAACCAATGATGCCCAATATTCTGGTTCTTTTAATGGGATGATATAATTCCTTCAAAGGTTGGCCTACATTGCACTATGTTGTGCAGAAGACCCGAGGGGAATGTTACAGAATCTTTGCATTCTAGACATAATAATTAGGTCTTTACCTTACCTGGCATGAGGGACTTTCTCTCTCACCCCTCCCCTCCTTTTGTTGGTTTTCTGCTCTTATCTCCGGAACGACGAACACTCGAGAGCAAACAATCCGTGACCTTGTAGTTTGGGGTCACTTTGAACCTATTTGCATAACCCCCAAGCAGAGGAACCTCAACTCGCAAGAAGTTCCAGCAAATCTCCAGAGTGAATTTGTCATAGTCCCAGCAGACAAAGCTGTAAATAATATTCATTTGTAAATATTACTATTACCAGGTGCTGGTTGAAGAACTGAGTGTAGACATATCATCATCAAATACGGCTACTTACGCCCTATCTACTCTGGTAGATTTATCTAACAATCACAAAACGTTCCTCAGGGAAAGAGGTATTTGTCTTCCAACCAATAATAACGACATACCAAAAGTATGCTGGACTCCCAAAATGGATAAATCACCATACAAAGCTAGATTCATAGCTGGTTCTAGAAGCTGCACCACCAAGCTTCTTTCAACCCTATTGACGAGGCCACTTCAGGAGGTAAAAGCATTTTGGGAAAGGTATTGCGCCACTATTTCTAAAAACTCTGACGTTGAATGTATGTGGATATTGAAAAACTCAAAATGTCTTACGGAAGAACTTGCTGCCAAAGGTCACATATCGTACAGACATGTATCCACATGGGATTTCTTGACTCTCTATACTACAATCCCTCATCAGGACCTTATTGGCCGTCTAAGTTCATTAATAGTATCTGTGTTCAAGAAAACTGATCGTAGATATATTAATGTCTGAAGCCATAAAGCATTCTTTAGCTCTACTACATACAAGAGATATCATTCATGAGATGTTTCTTTGTTTATTGAGTCGCTTGAATTTCTCATTAAAAATGTCTATGTGAAACACAATATATCAGCAGCATATAGGTATTCCAATGGGTACTATTTGTGCACCCCTATTGACTGACCTGTATCTGTTCTCTTATGAATATGGCTATATGCAGGCGCTTTAAAGAAACGATTCATTCAAAGCCCGTTCCTTCTCATTCACCAAACGCTATATAGACGATCTTCTCGCTGTGGATAACCGCTATATAAATGACGCAGTGAAAGATATATATCCACCTTCACTGGATTTGAAGGAAACTACAGATAGCCCTACAGGCACATCATATTTATATCTATATCTCTATAAAAATGAAGCAGGCATTCTCTCTCGTCGACTTGATGACAAAAGAGATGATTAGAATTTCGATATCGTAAACTATCCCTTTCTGGACAGTAATATTTCATTGGGACCTGCATATGGTGTATACATGCCTCGCCTAATAGCGTTGCTAGATCCTGTGTTAATTGTGATGATTTTAATCAACGTCATAAAACATTGTTGCAGAAACTTATAAAACAGGGCTATTCCACCAAGCGCCCCCACTCAAAGTTTCTAAAATTTGGCGATACATATTGCATGCTGATAGCGAAATACGAGCGTATCGTGCAAGATCTATGGCGTTACGTTTCGTAACTTGTGTCTGATTCCGTTTAACCCGGGGCTAGGGACCGTATGAACCCATGTACTTCAAGATCCTCATGGTGCTCATAAGAACAGTCACAAAGCGAAGTGTGACTGAGATCCATCATTCTCTAGATGACGACTGTACAACGATTATTATGGATTAAGAATACTGATCAGCGATACGGATTTCATATTTTTGGAACATCATAATGTCTTGTCGGCATCATTGAAAACTGTTGACCGCTTCTCTCTTGCAGGAAACTAGCCTATGTTTATGTATTCTATGATTGTCTTTTTGAATTTGGTGCTAATACTGTTATATGGAATATGGAATAGGTCTTTGGATCATGGACGCGGATATTCTTTAATGGACGACGGCTGCATTATGAATGACGGACTAGACGCTTGTAATCAAGTGAATACAACGATTTGAAAGTTTGTTTGATAGAGTTCTCATTTTCTCATCTTTCAGGTGAAGTAATCAACTCAGGATTAGCGAGTATTACTCAGTATTTGATAATTACATGTATCTAACAACTATTGGTATAAGTTTTGTATTTTCCTTCAGATTAACCTATGGAAAGTATCTTTCCAACCAAAGCACTGGAATTGTGTCGACGTCAATGCCTACCCTTTCGGAAATAGAGCGCCCCAGGGCGCGCGCCCAATCTGCCTTCCATTTGCGCCCAAATCGAGCCTTGTCTATCAACTGCGCCATAACTGCGCCCTATTTATTCATCTCATTCACCCTGCTGCGCGCTAATTGCGGCCTAGAAGCTGGACTCCGGGAATTGCTCTACTTACAGTCTGTGCATAAACACGCCTTATTTACTACTCCTTCAAATTGCGCCCTACTTGCGCTCACTGGAGATAGCCACGTTCTGCATTGTTCATATATTCTAACCAAAAAACAGAAGACTTTGCTCAAAATAGATATGGTTCATCATCTGCGCCGCAAGTACGCCCTACCAGTAGATCATTCATGTTATTATTCTGAGAATGCGCCCTATTTGCGCCCAAACTGCACTATATCTGCGCCTTATTGACTGCACAATAACATTTTATCTGATTAGACCAAATTATCTCTTCGCCTTTATCATAGTGGCTGATGTTAACGAAAAAATAGGCAGCCATTTTGGTTATCAAGAAAAATATTTCAAACTGCAATACGTCATGCCCATTCAACAGGACTTTTGGTGAGCGCTTCATCTCTGTTTTCAGCCCGTAGTTAACTCAAAGAGTTTCAGATGCACCTCAAGGAAGAACGACCAAAATCATCAGATGGCATCCAGATATAAGAATTCTACAACAACTGACTTTATTATAATACACAGTGCAAATGAAGATGTACGTAACTGCTAAGTGGCAAGATGGGGTCGCAGTTAAGACGCGTGCCCTAACAGTCCTATCCAATTTGTTTCCTATTGAGTCCTGTACTAACAAAGAATATTGATTATTGGGCCCTGTACTAACCAGGAATATTGATTATTGAGCCCTGCAATAACGAGAAATATTGATTAATGAGCCTTGCAGTAACGGGGAATATTGATTATTGAGCCCTGTACTAGTGGGGAATATTGATTATTATTATACCTCATGTAAATTCGTAATGTTTTCATTGGTTGACAGCCTGCCACGTGTCATTCTACAAATCGTGATGTTCAGTGATGATGCAGTCATATCTTGCCTTACCGTTGAATAAATGTCATGTACCACGGCAGAGCGTTGAACATGACAAATTGTTCCACGGCGACATCTGTCGGGCCAAGAGTTGCCTCCCATAGTGCGCGCGCCAATACACTCCGCGAAACGAAGATTGATATGTTTCTTCGTCGATCTGATGTGTTTTCGTAGGCCCGTTGGTGATAGAAATTAGTAAATGTGATTTGGCAATTTACTGAAATAAGTTTGACATCATTTGAAAAGGTACTTAAGATCACCGAGAACGTTATTCATCCAAATTATACGATTGAGTCGACAAGTTACAAACCGAGATCGAACAATCGATCTTGACACAGCGTTTTGAAATCAACAACGGTCGCGCAGTGTTGAACAGGATATGCTTATTTCACCTTACCATCCCCATTCACATGATATTATAAAGTCCCCATTTTATTCAAATAGGACATTCGGTATAATAAAACAACTATTGCATGTTATAGAGTGGGACATCACGATGTCGCTCGTTGTACATAACTTGTTTCGAGCTGACAAATCGTGACATTCCACTTTATAACATGCAATAATTGTATACTGATCACTGTACTAACGAGGAACATTGATTATTGAGCCCTGTACTGACGACGAATATTCATTATTGAGCCCTGTACTAACCAGGAATATTGATTATTGAGGCTTGTACTAACGAGGAACATTGATTATTGAGTCCTGTACTAACGAAGAATTTGATTATTGAGCCCTGTACTAACGAGGAATATTGATTATTGAGTCCTGTATTAAGTGGGAATATTGATTATTGAGCCCTGTACTAACCAGGAATATTGATTATTGAGCCCTGTACTAAATAGGAATATTGATTAATGAGTCTTGTACTAACGAAGAATATTGATTATTGAGCCCTGTACTAACGAGGAATATTGATTGTTGAATCCTGTACTAACAAAGAATACTAATTAATGAGTTTTGTACTAACGGGGAATATTGATTATGGAGCCCTGTACTAACGAGGAATATTGATTATTGAGTCCTGTGCTATCGAGGAATATTGATTATTGAGTCCTGCACTAACGAGGAATATTGATTATTGAGCCCTGTACTAGTGGGGAATATTGATTATTGAGTCCTGCACTAACGAGGTGTATTGATTAATAAGTCTTGTACTAACGGGGAATATTGATTATTGAGCCCTGCACTAACGAAGAATATTGATTATTGAGACCTGTACTGACAAAGAATATTGATTATGGAGCCCTGTACTAACCAGGAATTGATTATTGATTCCTGTACTATCGAGGAATACTGATTATTGAGTCCTGTACTAAAGAGGAATATTGATTATTGAGTCATATACTAACGAAGAATATTGATTATTGAGTCATATACTAACGAAGAATATTGATTATTGAGTCCTGTACTAACAAAGAATATTGATTATTGAGTCCTGCACTAACGAAGAATATTGATTATTGAGTCATATACTAACGAAGAATATTGATTATTGAGTCATGTCCTAACGAAGAATATTGATTATTGAGTCCTGCACTAACGAAGAATATTGATTATTGAGTCCTGTACTAACAAAGAATATTGATTATTGAGTCCTGTACTAACAAAGAATATTTATTATTGAGTCCTGTACTAACAAAGATTATTGAGTCCTGTACTTACACAGAATATTGATTATCGAGGCTTGTACTAGCGGGGAATACTGATTATTGAGTCCTGTATTAACGCAGAATATTGATTAATGAGCCTTGCACTAACGGGGAATATTGATTATTGAGCCCTGTACTAGTGGGGAATATTGATTATTATTATGCCTCATGTAAATTCGTAATGTTTTCATTGGTTGACAGCCTGCCACGTGTCATTCTACAAATCGTGATGATCAGTGATGATGCAGTCATATCTTGCCTTACCGTTGAATAAATGTCATGTACCACGGCAGAGCGTTGAACTTGACAAATTGTTCCACGGCGACATCTGTCGGGCCAAGAGTTGCCTCCCATAGTGCGCGCGCCAATACACTCCGCGAAACGAAGATTGATATGTTTCTTCGTCGATCTGATGTGTTTTCGTAGGCCCGTTGGTGATAGAAATTAGTAAATGTGATTTGGCAATTTACTGAAATAAATTTGAGATCATTTGAAAAGGTACTTAAGATCACCGAGAACGTTATTCATCCAAATTATACGATTGAGTCGACAAGTTACAAACCGAGATCGAACAATCGATCTTGACACAGCGTTTTAAAATCAACAACGGTCGCGCAGTGTTGAACAGGATATGCTTATTTCACCTTACCATCCCCATTCACATGATATTATAAAGTCCCCATTTTATTCAAATAGGACATTCGGTATAATAAAACAACTATTGCATGTTATAGAGTGGGACATCACGATGTCGCTCGTTGTACATAACTTGTTTCGAGTTGACAAATCGTGACGTTCCACTTTATAACATGCAATAATTGTATACTGATCACTGTACTAACAAGGAACATTGATTATTGAGCCCTGTAGTAACGAAGAATATTGATTATTGAGCCCTGTACTAACCAGGAATATTGATTATTGAGGCTTGTACTAACGAGGAACATTGATTATTGAGTCCTGTACTAACGAGGAATATTGATTATTGAACCCTGTACTAACGAGGAATATTGATTATTGAGCCCTGTACTAACGAGGAATATTGATTATTGAGCCCTGTACTAACGAGGAATATTGATTAGTGAGCCCTGTACTAACGAGGAATATTGATTATTGAGCCCTGTACTAAATAGGAATATTGATTAATGAGTCTTGTACTAACGAAGAATATTGATTATTGAGCCCTGTACTAACGAGGAATACTGATTGTTGAATCATGTACTAACGAGGAATATTGATTAGTGAGCCCTGTACTAACGAGGAATATTGATTAGTGAGCCCTGAACTAACCAGGAATATTGATTATTGAGCCCTGTACTAAATAGGACTATTGATTAATGAGTCTTGTACTAACGAAGAATATTGATTATTGAGCCCTGTACTAACGAGGAATATTGATTGTTGAATCCTGTACTAACGAGGAATATTGATTAGTGAGCCCTGTACTAACGAGGAATATTGATTAGTGAGCCCTGTACTAACGAGGAATATTGATTAGTGAGCCCTGTACTAACGAGGAATATTGATTATCGAGCCCTGTACTAAATAGGAATATTGATTAATGAGTCTTGTACTAACGAAGAATATTGATTATTGAGCCCTGTACTAACGAGGAATAGTGATTGTTGAATCCTGTACTAACGAGGAATATTGATTAGTGAGCCCTGTACTAACGAGGAATATTGATTGTTGAATCCTGTACTAGCGAGGAATATTGATAAGTGAGCCCTGTACTAACGAGGAATATTGATTGTTGAATCCTGTACTAACGAGGAATATTGATTAGTGAGCCCTGTACTAACGAGGAATATTGATTAGTGAGCCCTGTACTAACGAGGAATATTGATTATTGAGCCCTGTACTAAATAGGAATATTGATTAATGAGTCTTGTACTAACGAAGAATATTGATTATTGAGCCCTGTACTAACGAGGAATACTGATTGTTGAATCATGTACTAACGAGGAATATTGATTAGTGAGCCCTGTACTAACGAGGAATATTGATTAGTGAGCCCTGAACTAACCAGGAATATTGATTATTGAGCCCTGTACTAAATAGGACTATTGATTAATGAGTCTTGTACTAACGAAGAATATTGATTATTGAGCCCTGTACTAACGAGGAATATTGATTGTTGAATCCTGTACTAACGAGGAATATTGATTAGTGAGCCCTGTACTAACGAGGAATATTGATTAGTGAGCCCTGTACTAACGAGGAATATTGATTAGTGAACCCTGTACTAACCAGGAATATTGATTATTGAGCCATGTACTAACCAGGAATATTGATTATTGAGCCCTGTACTAACGAGGAATATTGATTTTTGAGCCCTGTACTAAAGAAGAATTTGATTATTGAGCCCTGTACTAACGAAGAATTTGATTATTGAGCCCTGTATTAACGAGGAATATTGATTTTTGAGCACCGTACTAACGAAGAATATTGAATTTTGAACAGGTGAGATTATACATGAGGTAAGTAAACAATACATGTTCATACTTAAGTAGTATAAAATGATTACAGTATCATTCGTCTATTTTGATGATCATAATAATCAATCAATCCTTCCTCTATTCACTCGAGTTACATAATTTCATATGCGATATTGGTATATAGCGTCTGCAGAAGGCGGTGCTATATGTTTTTTGAATAAGCTGTGTAATCGCCGTAGTGGAAATCACGAGTACATTCTATTATTAAAATATATGCGTATATTGGAAATACTGATACCTGTTTCCGAGGTATTTTGCGGCAGTGCCCTCTGGTGGCGATTTTAAGAGTCACAACTGTGACAATAACGGAGAGTTATTCCCCTGCCAGGAAAGACATGCACGCTGTGCTCGTCCAATTAACACGAAAACTCTAATATGAGGTTTAATGATACATTTTATAATTACTCTAATTTTCTCAATTTTCTGTAATGTATACTCAAGGACCAGTTGGCCTACTGCAGTAAAGACTTCATAATCGCCCATAAAACGACTATAAGTAATTTGCAAAATTATGAAACAATATATCTGGATTCTCATCGTGTGAGGATCCAATTATTGTGTTAACAATAAATAAAAAGGTAAATTTCTTCATAGATATATGCTCGCACGTGGTCGAGTGATTTATAGTTCTGTATCTGAACATGACAAATTGTGAAATATCGATTCTTGACCACCATATAAATGTATAAAAGATATGTAAGATGTCGATTCTTGACCACCATATCAATGTATAAATTTCGACTTTTCATTTAACAATTTTATATAAATCTGTGTGCATGTAAACCTTGATATTGTGATGTGTTTTGACAAACCTATTTCCGAAATACTATTCCATGACCCTTTAGGTCGGTTATTGCAAACAACTATTTGTGAGAATCAAATTTACAGGATAACGTAGAAACCGCTTATGTAAGTGCAATGATTTAACCTTGGTTTTGACGAATGAATTAAAGACCTCAAATTTCATCGGAATTGTTGTTACTGGCATTATTACTCTTACTGGTATCACTGTCGCATAAATGTTCTACGTTTCATTCGACGAAGTCGTAAAAGCTCGCTTTGGCTACACTGTAAAAAGTGGAAACATGTTTAACGTTTCATTTTGAGATGGGTAACATGTGAGATGCTTCATAATGCTACATGTTTCACCCTGTTTTTTATGAAAACATGTCTCAAAGACGTAAGATTACAGCTATTTGAGAGTTGTGACATGTTTCACTGGCGTTGCCGTTTCACTATAATGACCCGAATAGCTGTTTGAAACATCAAAGCCGAAACACGTACAACCAAGTCGCAAAGGCGACATGTCTCAAGGAACACAATATAAAAGACAGATAATGCTGTCTGGTGCATGAAAGCACTAGTTACCAAAAATTTATTTCTGGTCTTTAGCGATCGTGAATATATCTGTCGGTATTGAGAATAAGCAGACCGACCATCATTTAATTGAATTATTTGCATCGTAATATAACTCTTCCAGGCCTAGGGTATTTGAGCCCTGCCAAGGCCTTGGAAGAGACTTGCCACTAAATATTTTTTTACTTCTTGAGTCTAAAAGCCCCCACAATATATCTTGGAGTGCGCTCTGCTAGAAAGTGCCAAAAAAAATCCAATCCTTGAACACTTCACAGTTACGTCATATTCTAAATATGAATTTTTGGTCGATTTTTCGGTCAGATTTTCCATTTTGTTTATTTGCGCTACGTTCTCCGAAGTAAACTACAGGGTATATTAGGGAAGAATTATCTGATGTGGAATAAAATAGTTCATGCATTCTTTTATCCACAAAAACAAAATCGCGAAGAAAAAGATAAAACATCACTTTTCTGGTACCCCACATGTCCGCCACTTTAAATTTACCAATGATCCTTTTCTGGGAGGGGTATGCAAATAGGGACAAACTGACTCAAATATATTACGCTGTAAAATCAAGCTCCTAATAATTTGTTGTTTCGGAGATATAACGTAGAAAGTTTGGTGGGGGTGAGGGCATGATTCTCCTTCATGTCCGGAAGGGTTAAGAGTAATCTCGTTAACCATTCATACCAACAAAATACACAGCAGCGTTGCTATAAAAAAGAGTGACATTGATGGGGCATCAATGAGAGTTCGCGTTGGGAGAAACAACAACTGTGTTCTCTATGTGACCAAAGCTATACATCCAGTATTTTAAATGTCTGTAGCGCATCAGAAAATTTTCTGGACGTATTCAATACGATTGCCCTATATATGATTACAACATTGCGCGGGATTCGGCCATTGTGTGACACAAATGACACCAAACCAGGCACCTTCACATTTCAAGTTAAATACTACACTAATGTTCCGTCATTTACCTTCACCAATTGTTCAAACTGGGAAATGCACGTGATATCATATAGCCAATCAACATAGAAACTTGCCAACACAGTGCAGCGAGGATTTTCTTTGATGTCAGTCTGTGTTATTTCCAAATATGGCAAGTGGTGGTTGTATTGATGTTAACTTCTTTCGAATAGCCCATCAAATCTGAATTTTAAAGAGGTAATTGCACTCCTCCTAATATGGACCACGGAATGTTTATAGAGCTATGACATCACCAAACTCGTATTCTGATCAGAAATTGTGTTATGTTCAGCCAAGGCAACTCGTGTATAGTGTTCGACTTGGATATGCGAAGATGAAACCAGGAGGAGAGAGGGGATATTATTTTTCATCGTTATGAAAATATTGAATATTGTTGGTGTGTGAAGCAATGTTCCCCCTTCCTCACTGACTGTGACCACTGTTGCAACAACTCGAGACAGTCCAGGCTCCGTTATTTAATAATCATCTGCGATCCGTATTCCATTCCCCGAAACTGAATGGAATTTCAACGACTCTTTGGGCAGAGATATTTACCGCGAGCTGATAAATCAGTTTCAAGTTACAGACATTCATCTATCTAAATCAGCAAGTATGGTCTATATATGTATGTAATATAGCACCCCCTGTTGAGAACTTCTTCCTGTGTGCTGGATTAGGTTGTGTCATATCAACACACCGATGTGGAACTTAAGTAAATTATTATTATTATTGGTTAATACCTGAATGTAAATGTACCATTTGGTGTTCACCAAAATTTCAGCACATTATTGTCATGGACAATTTGCACGCTATGATAAATTGGTTCACATCAGCAATTATGATGTACCGAACTTGTATCTGTCTGGAATTATCATATTCATTGTTAACCTGCGGATCAAGCTGGTCTGTTATATATGTTCCTGCCTGTAGCCTATGATTATTGTTGGTTCATACCTGAGTTTGAATTCCATTGAAGATAAGAGAATAAAAACTGATGCAAGTTGAATTTAATAAATGTTTCGTGTATTTTTGTTTCTTTCACAGGCGATCTGGCGATCTGATGAAACATGTAATGGGAGATAGACTATTTTGAAACACTTCCAAGTTTGAGACATGTTCGGACCCGTTTCGCTTGCGACATGTCTCAAAAGTTCGGACAAAGTCATGTTTGGGCTTAGACGTTTCATTTTGAAACATGTAGTCGACCGTAACATGTTTCAGATTGAGACAACACATGTTTCACTGTGCAGGATGTCACATGTTTCAAACGGACACGTGTTTAACGACGACATGTCTGATATTGAGACATCATTAACACACATGAGGATGACAAATGTTTCAAATTGAAACATGAAGCCGTTTCAAAATGAAATATGTGCGTACAAACATGTCCCAAAAGTTGGGACAAATTCATGTTTCATTTTGAGACGTTAAACATGTCGCCAATTCTTACAGTGTAGGCATCTTCCTTTTGAAATGGGTTTCATGTATCCAACACAAATGTGATTATAACATCTATTCTAGCGCAGTAAGTCCGAACTTGAAATGAGGACTATATCAGAAACAGTTTAAATGCCGACTGTCACAACACAGGGTTCCGAATTCACTAACAGGCATCAACAGTGCGAATTTCCTTTCTTGTCGTAGCATTGATATACATAATCAAATATACAGCTTGACGAAAAATGATGATGCATAGGTATTGTTTAAACGACAATGAAGCATTTAGCTTGCTTAGTAGGCACCACGAGTAGTTGGTGTTGGTGGTATATCGTCAAAATGAGATGAGGGACTAAATATGTTTCTTACCCCTTGAGCTAAGGGACTGAAACTTGAGTGCAAGCATACCATCACCAAATATGTCTACTTATTTCCAAACTGCATTTAATCTGGATAATTTATTCAACAATCACGAAACGTTTCTCTAACAAAAAGGTATTGTCTTCCAGCCAATCATAACGACATACCAAAAGTATGCTGGACTCTCAAAATGCATAAATCACCATACAAAGCTAGGTGCATAGCTGGTCCTAGAAGCTGCACCACCAAGCTTCTTTCAACCCTGTTGACAAGGACCCTTCAGACGGTAAAAGCATTTTGGGAAAGATATTGCACCACTATTTCTAAGAAAAATCTCTTAACCCTACCTCGCCTGGGGGAGGGGGGGAGGGGGGGGGAGGAGGGTGCATTACGACCCCTACCAAACTTTCTTCCCTATCTCTGGAACGACAAAAAAATGAAAGCTGACCCTCCTCAACGTTTTAGTTCATTATATCGGGGTCACTTAGAGCCTATTTGCATAACCCCCAGTGTAGAGGATCATGGGTAAATTCAAGATAGGGGCCATGTGGGTCCAAGAAAAGTAATATTTTCGTCATTTTGCTTCCACATTCCTGCTTTTCTTCAAGGAAAATTGGACAAAATCTATTTTATTTCACATCAGACTATTACTTACTAATTTATCTTGCAGTTTTGTAAAGAAATCACATAAATAAAAAATTCGAAAAATCTGGACGAAAATTGACCAAAAATGCCTGTTTTGAAGATGACGTCACAGTGACGTCATCAAAGCGGACATCTTGGATTTTTTTGATACATTTTTTGGTAGAGTTTGACCCAAAGGTATAGTGTGGTATGTTTCAGCTCCCTAGCTCAAGGGCTAAGAACAAATTTTAGGGGGGCTGAAATGCCCCCCAGGCCTGGGCAGGTCCCTAAAACCCAGGCCAGATAGGGGTAAGAACTTTATTAGAGGTCACATACCGTACAGACATGTAATCCCATAGTATCTGTGTTCAAGAAAACTGATTGACAATATATTGATGTCAGAAGCCATAAAGCATTCTTTAGCTAAATCCTATTCACTCACTCTTTAGATCTACTACATACAAGGGATATCATTCATGGGATGTTTCTTTGTTTATAGAGTTGCTTCAATTTATCATTAAAAATATCTATGTAAAATTTGGCAGCAATATATCAACGTCATATAGGTATTCCAATGGGTACTAATTGTACGCCCTTTTTGGCTGACCTATATCGGTCTCTTATGAATACGACTATATGGAGGCGCTTTCAAAAAGCGATCAATTCAAAGTCCGTTCCTTACGCTATATAGACGATCTTTTCGCTGTGAATAATCGCTATATAAATGACGCGGTTAAGGATCCACCTTCACTGGAATTGAAGGAAAATACAAATTGCTCTAATGGCACATAACATTTAGACCTGTGTCTCTATAAAAATGAAGCAGACCTTCTCCCTCGTCGACTTTACGACAAAAGAGATGATTAAATTTTCGACAGCGCAAACTATTCCTTTCTGGACAGCAATATTCCAGTGGGACCTGCATATGGCGTATACATATCTCGCCTAGTAGCATTTGCTAGACCCTGTATTAAATGTGACGATCTTAATCAACGTCATTGTGGGGCTGGTACATGCAGAGTAAATAGACCTGCATTATGAAGGATGGCATAATATGAGCGTATCGTGGAAGATCTATGGCGTTAACCCGGGGCTAGGGGCCGTATGAACCCACGTACTTCAAGATACTCATGGGGTTCATATGAATAGTCACAATCAAAGCGTGACTGAAAAACACTCACCGTTCTCTAGATGGCGATTTTACAACGAATATCATATAGATTAAGAATACTGATCAGCGATATGGATTTGATATTTTTGGAACATCGTGATGTCTTGCCCGCATCATTGAAAACTGTTGACCGCTTTTCCTTGCAGGAAACTAGCATATGGTTATGTATACTATGATTGTTTTGTTTTTTGTTTTTTGTTTTTAATTTGGTGTTAATGCTGTTATATGGAATATGGAGTAGATCTTTGGATTATGGACTCGGAGATTCTTTAATAGACGACGGCTGAATACTGAATGACGCCTGTAATAATTACCAC